>JAVSBS010000346.1:0-15007 GCA_033124195.1 Coracias cyanogaster
GGAGGGGTTTCCAAGCCGTGGAGATGTGGTGCTGAGGGCCAGGGGTTAGTGGTGCCCTGGCAGGGCTGGGGGAACGGGTGGACTTGATGAACTGAAAGGTCTCTGCCAACCAGAATGATCCCATGATTTTATGATCTTCCAGGGGCAAGCTGCGCTCATCCCTGCAAAGCCTCTACATCACTCTTGTGTTCTGTAAAGCTACTGCTTTTTTTTAGCTTCAAGAGGCTTTTATTACCCACAACCCTAAGTAGTAAATAACCCAGAGAAATTTGCTTCCACCCTGCTTGGAACAGAAGAATATCCTTTACTGACTTGGCACGTTGTTGCATCTTTCCTTCTGGGAAAATGAAAGTCTTTTCCAGACTGCTTCTAAAAGCCAAAAAGGCAGCGGGAAGGAGCCTGTTGCCCTTGAGGGAACTTGGCAGCTCGATCCACCCTGAGAAGGAACTCACTGAATGGCTGATGAGAATTCAGAGGGGTACCGCCAAAGCCAACGTCTTTCAAAAGTCATTTTCTGTGGTTTTGCTGTTTAGGAATAGAGCTTTTTGACATTTCAGTGGACAGCAAAGTCTTTTTTGACAACTGACAATGGAAAAGGTGCAGTGAAAGAGCAAACCAGAGAGGTTCAGTTTCAGCTGTTTGAAACCTACTCCTCCGCCTGGGTGAGAAAGGAATTTTTTTTTTGTCCCAGCTTTCAGTGGGAATAGTTTCATCAGAAAAGAGCTGCACAGCAAATTCTGCTTCCTCTTGAAAAGTCTTCACTACTGGAGAAAAAATGAACTTTACTGTGATGAAAGATGAACTGTAGGCATGTATGAGGGAGTCACAGAGCTTTACAGCATGAGGTTGGTGAGGGACCCCAGGATCTCCTGCCCTTCATCACACCAGTATCTGGATTAACTTTCTCTTCCAGATGAGCCTAGACTTCAGTCTTGCATCGATCAGCAGAACTGGGAGGCTCTGGCTGCAGACATTCAGCTGGTGGGACCAGACAGAGTTGTGGCTCAGGGTTACCTCCCTTCTGTTGGAGGAAACATTGGACTTGAAAAAAATTCCTCTGGCAGTACCGTGCCTGGGAGTCACTCACAGTGTGGCCACTGGCTGCTCTGCTTGTGGGGAGCATCTTATGTGTGCTGGGCTGTTAACCTGACCCTTCTCCAATGCTCACGGCAGCAAAGAGAAGGACTCGTTATATGGTTCCATCAACTTTTTCCTTACTTTGTATTTGCTGTTTTCTGCCCTAGGTCATGTTGAAGGTGAATGTTGTGTCAGGACTGAGCTGCACATCACAGGCACCTGTCCCCTCAATGTCCTGGATCACTTGGGCATTTTCTACTTCACGGTTCTGGAGCAAAAATGGGCCAGACTCCTTTGTCCACCATGAAAAAAAAAACCTCCCACGTGTGATGTAGGTTGAGGTGGAGTGTCCATACCTGTGCTGGAGGAATGCATCTCCCCCCACCCCCTTGTGCCTCAGTTTCCCAAGTTGGGAAACTTCCAGACTCCAGTCTGAGAGTGGGCCCACAGTGTGAAAACAGTGACTGGGAATTTTGGGACTGGACACGACCTCAAGCTTCAGACATGGTGAAAGAGCCACTCCAGGAGAGAAGCTTTCCTTCATAAACCCCGTCCCACTCCTGTGACTAACAAGAGCGGGTTTCAGCAACCTCAGTGAAAAAACCACAAATACAAGATGAAAACACAGGCCCCCATTTCCAAAACCAACCCAGGACTTTTTTTTTTTTAAATAAGCACAAAAGATTCACTGTCTTGTTTGCTTGCTACGAAACTACAGAGAAAGATCTTTGCCCAGATAGACTCTATTTGCCGCTGGGCTCCGCTATTTGGATGGAGAATCTAATTCATTCGTTTGCCTGGAGAGAAATTCAATAGAGAAGAGGCTTGTGATCAATACGTGAGCGGGTGTCGGAGCGGCACGCTGCAGACAGCCTCTGCTCCAAAAGAACAAGGCCCAAAGCAGCGAGGCTCGGAGCTTCCAGAGAGCCAGGAAAACCAGCTTGGAGCTGTAGTTATTATAGTTACGAGTTATTTATGTGATCGAGGTCTGCGAGTCTACGACCCAACTGTGCCAGGTGCGGTACAAACCACAGAAGAAGGATGAGAAGATGGAGAGGCTCTGCACCAAAGCTGGCTGCGGCGAGAGCCTGGCGCGGCAGAGGCGCTCAGCACGGCAGGGATTGCTCTCTGCCCATTCGTAACTGCTGACAACTTGCTTCACAGATGCCAGGAAAAGGTTTCAGGAAAGGAGGCTTTTGAAGGCTCTGGGCTTGTCTGCACAGAGTTCCTAGCAGGTGTAAGGAGCAGCACGGGGATGCAGCACAAAACCCCTGGCTGAAAACCTAACGGATGGGTGATGGGCCACTGTGAACAGGTCTCCAGAGGGCACGGAAGTTGTCTAAAGGGGATGAGGGATGATGGTTGAGGCCCTTCAGTAGGTCTCATGGGTGTATAAAGCCAAGACAAGTAACTTATTCTTGACACGAGAGGAGAATCCAGCAGATGCATGTGTAGAGACTGGGGAGAAAAGCCCCAGGGACAGGCCAAGCACCCACTGACTTCTCTGCAGTCCTTCACTATCCACACCAAGCATCATCTCCCTCATTACATGAGAGACCATCTTCAGCTACAACAGAGTGATAGAATCATAGAATCACAGACTGGTTTGGGTTGGAAGGAAACTCAAAGATCATCTCGTTCCAACCCCCTGCCATGGCAGGGACACCTCCCACTAGACCAAGTTGCTCAAGGCCCCGTCCAACGTGGCCTTGAACACCTCCAGGGATGGAGCAACCGCAACCCTCCTGGGCAACCTGTGCCAGTGTCTCACCACCCTCAGAGTGAAGAATTTCCTCCTAATTTCCAATCTAAATCTCCCCTCTTCCCGTTTGAACCCATTACCCCTTGTCCTATCACTACAGGCCTTTTTGAAAAGTCCCTCCCCAGCTTTCTTGTAGGCCCCAATTGTCTCTTCCTTAGTGTAGCACAGATTAAACTGGGCTTTGCATTTCTGTGCCCAGCCCTCAGATGTGTCTGCAATGACAAAGCCACCACAGACCCAAGCCGTGGGTTTCAAGCCCTGTCTCTGCACCGAGCCCCGGACAAACAAACAGACGCCTCTGCCTGAAATCATCCTGCCGCGGAATGCGGTTCTAGCACCAAAGGAAGCTTGCAGGAGGTCTGCTTGAGGAGAAGAGTTAAGACATGATAACCTTCTTCAGAAGGCAACAGCTGAATAACCTAGAGATCAGTTTTGCCGAAAGGCTGCGGCAAAACAAGGGCTAGAAGAAGACAGGACACTCCATCTCCTTTCTGTGCCCACGCTCCCACTTGCCTTCCTTATGCTGCCTTTGTTTGTAGATAATTTTATTCAAGTGGAGCTGAAAACCTATGGGGATGGCTGTCTTTCAGTCCAAATTTATTAATACGTAAATATCTCCAGCAATTTTTTTTTTTAAAACCTAAGAAAGCACTCGCTCCTGCCCTCCCCCCCAAGCCTTCCAGTTCAGCACAGACAGAAAACAGAGCACAAGAGAAAATCTATACAGCCTTCAAAGAAATCACTTTGCTGATACACGGAGCAGAAGGCAATAAATAAATAAATTCTAAGCATACATAAGCAGATTTTGTAGAAATACTGGGAGCAAAATCTCAAGATTAACAAACAGCCTGGCAGTACTTGTGAATTCTTGTCAGTGCGCCTGTGAGTATGTGTCAGAAACTACCTTGGGGCAAGAGAAGTTTGTCGGGGGTGTGAGTGTACGGAAATATAGATTGCTGCGAGAAAATTAAGTTGCGATCATGGTGAAATTCTTCCTGTCCTGAGGACAGTGATTATGCAGAACTGGAACGAAGGTATCTGGTCTGCAGATATCTGAGGTCAGAAGGCATGGATCTCACTCTGGCCATCCGTGGTCTTGCCTGAAGGCCTCCTCCTTCTTGGTTTTCTGGCATCTTCATCAGAAGGTGTTCAAGGCCAGGTTGGAAAAGGCCTTGAGCAACCTGGTCTAGTGAGAAGTGTCCCTGACCACGGCAGGAGGTTGGAACTAGATGATCTTTGAGGTCCCTTCAAACCCAAACCATTCTGTGATTCTATGATTCTATGACTTGGGTGTTACCCTACTTCTAGGAAGCCCTGCTGAGCCAGGCCATGGGAAGGCAGCACTTGTCTGAGGCTTGGCCAAGAGCAGCCCCGTTCCTGCTGCCCAGGCTGGAAGCGCACTGGTGTGTGTAGAATCAGGATGAGAAGCACACACGCACACATCCCACACACCGCCGGCAAGTAACCGCAGCAGTGACTGGAGGACACCGCAGGCGTTCTCCAAGGCTCTGGATTTGTTATCATTCCTTTGCTTTCTCCAGGAGAATTCACTCGCACTCCTCAGAAAGGGAAGGAGGGAGATGACTTGCATTAAGCCGCACGGAAATTCGGTCTGTGCTGCCTTTAATATTTATCTGCAGCATCAGAAGAGCTGAAGCTACAAACTGCTTCTGCAGCAATTTGCAAGATGTTGCAAAGACCTCAGAGGGGATAGGAACGTTTCTGGAGATGAGGGGAGCAGGTACTTTGTAGCAAGGAGAAGAGGTGGCCCCATTCCCCCCAGTATCTGTACATGTCCACGGCACTGCGTTCAGTGCTACCATCCCATGGAAGGTGGAGAAGCCCAACTGTACTGTCACCTCAACTGCTTCTATCACCTCTGATCTTCCTGCTCTCAAGCTAATTTCATTCATAATACTTCCAAAGTAAAATCTTGGGGATTTTAGAGCACAGTGTTCTTAAGGCATGCTCCCTAAAGGAGCAACCTGACCTAGTCAGTGATGTCCCTGCTTATTGTACAGGGGTTGGACTAGATGACCTTTAGAGGTCCCTTCCAACCGAACACATTCTATGATTCACAAAAAACAATAAAAACACCCCAAACCGGTGTTTGGAAAATGCCCTTATTACTCTTCACAGGATCCCAGCACGGTAGGGGTTGGACAGGATCTCTGGAGATCACCTAGTCTAACCGCCCTGCCAGAGCAGGTTCTCCTGAAGCAGGTTGCACAGGACAGCTTCCAGGCAGGTTCTGAATGTCTCCAGAGATGGAGACTCCACCACTTCTCTGGGCAGCCTGGGCCAGTGCTCTGCCACCCTCAAAGTAAAGACGTTCCTCCTCATGTTTACTCCATAGGCACCTTCTCTGCTGCTATTTTTTCTATTAGGACACATAATCTGAAACGGTGAACAAGTATTTCTGGACACAACACTCTACAGCTTCAACTGTGCTTCAGCTCCTGCATTTGCGTAACCGGGTACAAAACTACAGACACATCCACCTTCTATCTTTCATTTCTTACTCTCCCAAACACTAAATACCAATCGAGATCCTGCAGAGAGCTTTGGGCAACATTGCACTGATAAATATTCACCTATTCCTTCTATTTTTCTTCCTCCTGATTGCTGTTCTTCTTGCTAGCCACATTTGCATGAAAATAAGTCTTTATTGCTTATGTCCCTGGCGTGCTATTGCATTTAGAAGCTACAAAGATTCTAAAAACTGCAGGTGATGAATAAGCCACTGGAACAGATGTCCTCAGTAATTAAGAATGTGGGAATATTTTCATCTGTTAAATATAACGCAATGGACAGCACTGCTTCTGCGCAGAGCCTTTCCTGCGAGCTGCTCGCAGAGCTCATGTGCCTCCTCCTAAGGCTGTGGTTTCTCATGGAAGTCAAACCTGGCTGGCTTTAAGGTGGCAGAGATGGATCCTCTAATTTCGGATGCTGACGCCCCACGTCAACTTCTCAGGAGCTCTGGAGCCATTTTGGAGCAAGCAGATTCAACACGACATGTGCTGTACGTGAGACTCTCCTACACACAATGACTTGGTCCAGCTCCAGCTCCTCCATTTTGCCTCCCTCGCTCTGCTCACCACCAGCCTTCTCCTTCATCCCTCTATTCTCATGACAAGAGCCTCATGTTGCCTTATTGAACCTTTCTGCCAAGCTTGGAAGGCCTCAGATGTGAAATCCTAACGCCAAAAATCAAAGGGCTTGTGCTCCTGCTTGGAGAACACACGCTTGGCCCATAAATTGTTCAGCGAGTCGCGTGTCTTTCTGCAGCTGAACACTGTGCACGGGCAGGGCGAGAACATGACTGACTGAGCTCTCAGGCAGAGCAGTGGTGAGATTAACGACACCCTCCTCGTTTCCTTTCTCTGCTAGTGATGAGCATATTGGAAATGCCTTGATCAATATAGATTACGGGGATCAAGTCTTCATCTCCTTTCAAATCTGGTCTGCAACGTGTTCCCTCTGCTTTTGTTGAGCCATCAAATGTCTGCCTTCTCCCTTCTGCTTTAATTATTTATCTCACTAACATCATTAGCTCCCAGGGATGTTCTGGATGGCATTTGTTTGTGTTGCGAGACACAGAGTAAAGCAGCATCGATTCTGAATGCTCCTTCTTCACTTGGCAGTAACTGTAGACAAGTTGTACAGTCTAAAAGATACGGAATTTGACTCTGATCTTCTCCACACAGACACAGCTCTTCTGTTCTTCACTATTGGCGACTTTGGTGGAAAGGGAATTGGCCTGTGAATTTTCTGTCCCACTTCTCCACCTGAGGTCTTTTGTATGCTCCACTTTGGAGACAGATCAGAGGCAGGCATTGGGTACAGGACTTATTAGCACTAATTGCCTCCCAGGGTAAAATCAAACATCCAGATCACTAAAATGTCCTGCTCTGTTTTCATAATAGCCATTTAATTCAATGGGCAGAAGTGTAGGGAACTTTCCCAGGGAAAGGTAATACATGTAAATTGAAAATGTAATGGGATATTGGGACACATTATACCCAGCAGCTCTGCCAGATGTGATTAAACTCAGTTCCTTCACAAAAGCATAATGGTGATCATTGTAGATGAGCAAATAAAATCCTCCATTGTTCTTATGTGAACACTAAACTGACCCCATATGATGGTGCCGTCCAAATCAAAATTAACTGTGTCCGCCTCTTGTTTCTAGTTTGGGAAGATCCAAGGTTTATTGTTCCAGACATCACGACAGAACATGATTGCTCATGGTTTCCAATGATCCATCCGGATTGAAAATCCTACTTTCCTTTACTCTTGATTTATTCCTGGTATCTGATAACCACCAAGTGAAATGAGTTACACTGGTTCTACCCACTCAGAAAACAACCAGGCAAGTGCTGGATTCCTGCTATGCTGGTTCTGGTCCATCAATGAACTCTATGAAGAGAGAGGGTCGTCTTTTGTTTTATGCTTCCCCTCTGTGTCAGCTTCTTCTGAAAGCCAGAGCCAAGTCCCAACACATCACAATTTGATATCTCGCCCCAGGGAACTATTTAGTGGCATCACCAACTTGGGCACAAGGATGAAACTGAAACACATCCACTGCTTAAAAAGGGGCATGGAAACCACAAAGTTTCCTTCTCCTCAAGGGTGTCAATCTGGACCTTTTCTTAGAGGTCCCTGCATGAAGCTGCCTTGGGAAACAAATCACAGAGCCAGAAGACAGAGCAGGGATGGAGCTCAGAAAACGGCAAACTACAGGGAGTGAGCTGTGAGGTGGGCAGAGAGCAAGGACCCTCCAGAAGCCCAGGCAGAACAGAGGCAGATGGACACCAGGAGGCTGCTGTGGGAGGTTGGCCAAAGGAGGTGTTCAAACACCAGCAGAAGCACGGTACTCACACGATCACGGAGCTGTCACAGCATGTGGTGCCTCCTTGGGACAGCCACTCATGGCACCCGAGGGAGTGGGAAGGAGCCAATTAGCTTTTCCTTCCATCTCCCCCATTCCCTATCAGCTCCAGCTCACTATTATTACATTTTATACTATGGACACGTGTATTCAGCGCTGCTGGATCCCGTCCTGCTGCTGAAACCAACGATTCCCACTTGGCTGCTTTTAAACCTTCCACTAAGCACAGCACACAAATAATAAAACCAGGAAGACCACTAGAAGAATCTCAGGGCCCCTTTGGGCCAATTTCCTTCTGGTTTGTTTCCTTTGCACAGTCTGCTTGGGGTAATCAAACAATCTGGGGCTCGCTAATGACCAGGCTCGTCTCTCCTACCAACGCTGCAGGCATTAAATATCATCTTCTCCTCCATCAGGCGAAATCTCCCTCGTTTCTTGGCTTTATCCTCAATCGCCCAATCTGGATTTAAAGCCAGTGGCAGAGACAGCAGAACGTCGGTTTGAGATTCTAAACAGTTTATTTCTGGATCTTTGCAGCTTTGGCTCTGCGTACTCAGCACAAAGAGCACAGAGACCCAGAGCCTTAGGAAGGGTATCCCATTGCTTGTCCCGGGAACACGACGGAAGAACAAGCCGTAACTGCATCTCACGATGCAATCAAACCCCACGGCAGAGCGGGACGTTAGATCCAGACTTCCTAATTCTTAGCAGCTTTCAACTGGAAGCTCCATCTGGACAACCCCTGAAAGAGATTAACCCTGGAAGACGGTCTGAAAACCACTTTCCAAAAGAAAGCCCATAAGAAGCACAAGCTGCTCTGCAAAGGCTCTGTCCTTTCCTCATCGCTGCAGGATCCCAGCATCTCTCAGCAGTGCATTAACAGTGCGATTACCATTTATCATGTAACATTCTCCCTGTAGCTGGAGGGAAAAGTAGGATCTGGCAGAAAACGCCCTTTTGTTAAGCGGTATTTTTCTTCTCAATGCATAGCAGCGTTGCTTGCGCTTGGAAGAGCAGACAGCAGAGCTTACAATGGTCCTTAGCTGCTTGAAGGCCAAGGGTGGGTGTGTTGATAGTGCTTATGAGAAGGGATGCGGGGAGCTGCCCGAACACAGCGCAGTCACAAAAATTATGATTTATTGCCTAGCACCTGTTTCTGCAGAACTGAAATAAAGCAAGTATCTCAACTCCGTGTGTCAACGGTTCTGCACGGCGGGGAGAGGATCCTTTTTTCGGGACCACACTTGTTCCATTGCAAGCTCAGAAAAAAACACCTAATAAATATCACCTGACACCATTTTTGGACCTAATGCCCAGCCTGTGTTCCTCAGCATTGTGCTCAGGATTTGGGCTTTGCAGGCCAAGCTTCCAGTCCAGTGGAAGCAGACGGATTTTTTGGGAAGCCTTCTATCTGCTGCTCACTCAAGGACGACAGCAGCAGGTAACCAGGGAGAAATGCAGGTGTGTTCAGTGCCCAAAAGCTATCGCTTTGTTACTCCAGGCACAGAGAAAGTTCTCTGGAGAAGGGAATAGCGACTGGCGGTTGAAGTTCACCTTCAGACTATGTTGGTTTGTCACTCTCTTTTCAAAGGAAGGCTCCTGGGGAGAGCGAATATCCTTTCTTGGACCAACAACCCTCTTCGCAGCCTTTCCTCGGAGAAGGGGAACGATGCTGCCTGACTGTAAAGCAGCCTGATGCAAACCACACAAGAGGCTTCCCCCCCTCTGCCTCTGACTTCTTTCTATTGTAGCTTCAAAAGCAAAAATGCCTGAACGCTGAAGAAAAGAGGAAACAAGATAAATTGTATAATCCCACTTCAAAGGCTCTTTCGGCTGAGTTGCACCGGATGGGAGCAGCAGCCTGGACAGATGCAGTCTGTTCAGTCTGGAGAAGAGAAGGCTCAAGGGGAGACCTTATTGCTCTCTACAACTGCCTGAAAGGAGGTTGTAGAGAGGTGGATGCTGGTCTCTTCTCCCAAGTAACAAGCGAAAGGACAGGAGGAAATGGCCTCAAGTTGCGCCAGGGAGGTTTGGTTTGGATAATTTTGCTGAGCATGATGGAAGCCAATTCTCCAGCCTGCACTGACAATAACCAGGAACCACGATGCAGAGCGCAAATTACTATTAAACGGCAGCTAAACGGGTATGTGAATTAAGACAAGGCTGGTTGTTGTTATTTATTCCCTGTCTGGCAGCCCCCCGCCATGTCCCTGTCACAGAGCACAGCTCTGTGGCGTCAGGCCCTGAAGAACCACAAAACACAAAGGGTGTTTGGCGTGTTCTGCAGTTCAAGATGACAACACTTCAATGCAAATGTACACGTGAGTTACGGGCTTGGCTGAATGGTTGAACCCAAGCATCATGTCACTGCAAATGACCTGTATCACTCCAACATCCACGCAGGTCTCCCCAGGGTCTTAGGTCACGACTGACTACCTGGTGAAGGCATCTCCATCTCAAATGGCACTGTTTGGACAACTCAATCAAGCCCTTTCTTTGGCTATGGTGTTGGTGTAGGCACCAGATGTGCCTCTGACATGTGATAACAGATGTCTTGGTGTCCTCTCTGGAGGCTGAACCCATCCCTTCTGCCCCAACAAGTTTCTAAAAGGAAATACAAAAGCAGATACATGAAGGTTCAACTCTTCTCATCCAGACTTGCGCGTGGGGATCACCTCAATAAACATCAGACAGACGCACACACACAGCACTTCATCTCCTTCTAAAATGACACCTATATTTAGACAGATGGATCGTGTTCTATCATCCACTGCCTGAATTCCGTGACCACCAGGCAACTCGGGACAATTCACTCATTTGGAGACACTCAGTCCCCGAGATGAATCCCATCCCTTGTGAATTCAGACAGAGCGATGGGAAGGATCAAAGCCACAATGGAATCACACTTGTCAGCTCAGTACAAGCAGTCTTAGCCTTCCACTTTCCTTTTTATTCAGCTTTTCCAACTGCCTTGGGGAAGACAAGATTTTTTAGAAAGGAATGGGACAAATGTATCAACCCAAAAGATCTGGATTGATCCGTTAAAAGAGTCTGTTCTCCAAAAAGAAGAGGAAATGGAATGTTAACTGTTAGCCCAATCATGACATTATGCTGGAGACGCTATTAACTGGAATTCCACTGCTCTAGTGCTGGGGAGCAGCCAACGCTGCAATGGATTTAAAGACAAAGTAGCTGCTATTTTGCGTAAGCGATTCGGGCGATGCAAATTGTTCTACTGGCACAGGGGTTAACCGGGATGCTGGAAACCTCTACGAATGATTTCACCCTTACAGGGAGTTTTAACATTAAAGAAGCTCTTTAGAAGGCAGCAGCATTGGGAAGAAGGTGCCTCAACTCAGGTAGCTTTGAAAGGTCAGCAGGGAAGCAAAGGTACTCCTGAGAGAAGAAGGGAGAAGGACAGAGGAAGACTGGTTAACCGCAGGGATATCAGGACAGAGAAGCAAAGATGTCTCTAAGTACACAGCAATGTCTGGATAGAGCTCCTCCAGCTCACCAGTTTTTCCATTCAGGAAAAGAAGTAGCACAATCATCTTCCATGGTCAACCTGCTTCTGGTGTGTCAGAGAGGGCAGGGGAGCACTGGAGGCTCCAGAACCCAGCTGGGGAATGGCCTGGAGGCACCGCACAGCAGGAGGCATCTCCAGCCCCTTCTCTGCGTGTCCAAGGCTGGGAGATGTCAAAGAACAACCTGACAGTAGAACACAGTGAGAGATGTGCCAGCATTAGGGAGGAGAAAACTGCAGCCAAGAGTGTGGAGAAAGCATGGACCCTGTGCCACTCAAATAACAACGCACTGGGACGTGGGTGAGGCATCTAGCATTGCTTCAGAGCAACCATTCTTCCATTCTCCAGAAAAGAAAGCTCTTAAAGGCCAATGATGAACAAACCGTGCTCCAAGAGCAAGTAACATTAAATGTGAGCCAGATCCTGGCTCAGACTGGGAGTCTCTACTCATGCCTGGGAAACTTTCAGCTTCAGCTAATGAGCTGTTTGCAGGACACCAGAAACAAAGGCAAACCAATGTAAATAACGGCCTCCAGCTACAGCTTGTAGGGACCAGTTCAGTATCTGCACTGCCAGGCTATGAAAGATCCATCTAAGGTTAGAAGCAGATCACTAGAAACCTCACGCATCAGTCCCAAAGTGAAGTTTTCTCCTCACACAGCCTGTCAGCGTAAAGCTTTTTTACAGCTTCTGCTTGATCTGCGCTTCAGCTCGAGTTTTTTCCTCACTCGGGATTGCTTCTCTTTGTGTGAGCACAATTCCAACTGGAACGGAGCGGCGATTCTGTGACGGCAGGGGATTGTGCCTGGCTATCAACTGCAGGAGGAGGCACGCTGAACAGACGTCTGCGACGCTCGAATCCTGAGAATGGGAAGGAGGAGCTCCGGGCAGAGCAGAAGTATGAGACATGATGACTTTTTCCTCAAGGCTTCTCCGTGAATAGAGCGTAGGATGAGGACATGAAAGCCCTAAAGCAAATCTCTGCTCTGTCCTGGGAAGAATAGGGACTTGAACTAAAAGAGAAACCGTTGAAAAGTTATCCCATTGCTCTGAATCACTAGGCAGGTGCTTCTCTAAGCAAAAATCCATCTGGCCACATTAAATACAAGACTCCAAGGCCACGCATCTCAAGTCTGGCATCATATGCTCCCAAACAGCCATTGACTCTGATTCAAAACCTCCTCCCGGATTTTCTACAACTGATTTTATTGCCAATTTGACCATTACCAAAGGACGTATATTTTAAACCAAGTGTGTATTATAGTGTTATTCCCTCCATACAGTCCAGAGGAGCTGATTTCTCCGTTCTCCCTGGCACAAGGTAGGCAGGATAAGTCCCCTCTAGCTAATGATTAACCCCAGGAGCACACTAAGGTCAGAGAGGTCTGTCATGCATGTGAAACTGGAACTGGCAGAGAAAGGGTGGTGATTCTACAAGGAGCTGTCCCTGGAGCCCAAACAGAGGGGACAAGGCAGGTCCTGGTGATAGGTCACCTAAGTCCTTGCCCTGTTGAGAAGGATCACAGGATTGGGCCAAACTTCATCCATCACCTCTCTTTTTTTAAAGTCCCTCGGCTTTGATCAGAAACTGTCACAAAGCAGATGGAAAATGGTAGGCATGTAGGCATCTCCACAGGAGCCAATCTTCTTAAAATGGCCTGGCCTCTTCAAATGCCACCTATTTTCACAGGATCAGCCTAAATGTGCAACATGAGGGGAAACAGGATCTGCCCTGCTAACGCGGGGCCGGTGTGTGAGGTGTGATGGAAATCAATAATCCCCCCAGACTGCAGAAACTCCAAACTGAGCATCTCTCCTCTACAACGGACAGTCACCATGCTCTGTAATGGTGGCTTTCCTCCCTCAAGGTGATGGACGCATGGCTGAAGGAAGCAAGGTGTCCATATTCCTGTCACTAGGACACCAGTAGGATCAGCACAGGAGGCTCCCAGGGGTCCTGAAGTGACCAGGGAAGTCTTTGAGAGGACAGAAGAGGGAACGATCTCTACACATAGAGATATCCATAACAAATGAAGCCTACAAAAACCAGGAATACACAGTTCATGGGAACAGCTGCAATTCTTCTGCCTTCCATTTTTTAATTGGATTCTCTCTGCCGATGAGCCTTTTCTGTGGGGGTCAGAGAACGGCTGGGGTGAAGGCTGGACTCAGCAGAAGCACTGCATTGACCCACACTGGGCAAGAGGGAGCAAACTGGTCTTGTTCTTCTTGACCTGTTTGGTAACCAAAGGACATAAACCTGCAAATCTCTCTTTGGGAATCTTAATTATCCTGAAGAATCCCAGATTAGATAGAGAGAGGGTTGTTTGTTTTGCCCTGCTGGGAAATCCTTCTTGTAGTATTTTGTAATCAGTTTACTCCTAGAAGTGCTTTAGCCCAAAGTGAGGTGTAGAAGACACGAGGTAGAAGAGTCAGCTGCAAGCTTCTCGGTGGCTACGACATCACTTGAGGGAGATCTTCAGGGCAACAGCTACACTGAGAGATGTAAAATTCTCCCTCAACTTTAATGCTTGTAATCGAAAATTGTGTTGCTGAAGAGAGTCTGATTTATGTGTTTAGAAGGGAACATGATTATTATTTTCCAGTGCCTTTCAGAAGCGCCTGAGATGAAGCAAGGCCCGAACGACACTGCTACATCAGAAGAATTAAATTGTCTCTTCGTTTTAAAGCCTCACAGAAAAAATTAGCAGGCTTTGAAATTCCACCGCTGCAAAGAGATTGGTTTCTTTCTTTAAATCTCTCCAAAGATAATCTGGATAATACATTTTTAAGGATACAAAGTCATCTAGTCTTGTTTCCTACTCATTGTGAGGAAAAATATGTTTTTAAATGGAAAATTATCCATTTTGAATGGAATCTGGATATAAAGGCCAGTTAAGCTCCTTCAGAAATAATCAAACCCACATTATTGTCAACTCCTTTAAAGAGACACATTTCTACAGTAACTTCTGAGTGATATTCCTTATCCCTTTCCTGTTGCAAAGGCTTTCTTTCTATTGCTAAAAATCATGAGTTCTGTGAGTTATGATGGTTCTCTGCCGAGTGTTTGATGAGATGAACGCATAGTCCTGCGCACGCTGCAACACCTCGGCTGAATCATTTCTGTACAGGCAGCACACGGAGAGTTGTGTAATGTCATCCAAACCAACCTCATCCTGATGAAGCTCTCATAAATCGTGGTTTGGGCTATTACCCAAGTTCCGTTTATAAGGTAGTTCAACCACTCTACGTGACGCAGAGCCTCCAAAATAACCTCAGTTTCTTCCTTTCTGCTTTCCAAGGCACTCCCCTTCCCAGAGCAGTACAGAATAGACAGCAGTGGAGACATCTTAGTGTCTTGTGGACAAGGGATGCTTGAGGAACAAGGCTAAGAGAAGAAGAGAATCAGAATAGAGTACTAGCACTAGTGTGGGCAGCAGGACCAGGGCAGGAATTGTCCACCTGGACTGGGCACTGAGGAGGCTGCACCTCCAGTTCTGGGGTCAGTTTTGGGCCCCTCACTCCAAGAAGGACCTTGAGGGGCCAGAGCGTGGCCAGAGAAGGGCAACAAAGCTGGGGAAGGGTCTAGAGCAGGAGTGTGGGGAGGAGCAGCTGAGGGACCTGGGGGTGTTGAGCCTGGAGAAAAGGAGGCTCAGGGGAGACCTTCTGGCTCTGGACAGCTCCCTGAAAGGAGGTTGGAGCCAGGTGGGGTTGGGCTCTTCTCCCAAGGAACAAGTGACAGGACAAGAGGAA
>JAVSBS010000346.1:39607-94991 GCA_033124195.1 Coracias cyanogaster
GGGGGGCGGCCGCCGCGCTCCCCGCCCGCCGCCGGCCCCGCTGCCTTTGTCTGCAGGCGGCCGCCGCTCCGCCGCCGCGTCCTCGCCGGCCGCTCCCGGGGTTGGGTTTCTCCGCGCTGCCCTTTCAGCGCCCGTGTGTGCGGCGGCGGCGGCGGCGGTGGCGGTGGCGGTGGCGTTCTCGTTGTTGTGCTTGTTCTTCCCGAGGGGAGTCGCCGGGAGGGTTCGCAGCGTCCGTGGGGAGCGGGACCGCTTCTGGCTCGGGGGGGTTTGATTAACGCCGCTGCGAAACAAAGCGAGATGCTTAGAGGTTTCAAAACGGGCTGAAGGCTATTTTTAAAAGCAGGGCTTCTCAGCTGCATGGAAGTAATAAGTTGCAGCCTTACTGAATCGAAATAGATGAAAACCACAGCGTTTTCCTCTCCTGACTTTAAAACCCACATAATACGGGTTTGTTCGCTGCAGATGAACTAATCTCGCTATTGTGCTGCCAGGGATCAGCTGGCTTGTGCTTTACATTTTCTGCAGGTCACTGCAATCGTTGCCTTTTGTTGCCTTGGGATGGAGGAGTATGAAAGGAAAGAGAGGGGGAGTATAATTGACACGGTGCTAAAATTGAGCCCAGAACATCATCCTAATTTTGATGCCTGTCTCTGCGGCTTGTTACCCTGGGGAGCTTTTCATCAGCAAACAACAAGGGGAAAGGTGGACCTTTATCACTCTCTGCGCATCTGGGGACACCCTGGTTCTTCGTGTACCTACAGCTCTTGTGTTGGGAAATCTGAACCCCTGAGCAAGGACAACTTGGATGGTTTTACTCCATAGAGGGAATAAAATTAATTGCAATTCTTAAGGTAGTGCTGGCTCTGCAGAGACTGCCCAGGTGCCGGCTTACTGCAGGGCTGGGGAGGTCGCAGGTTTGGGCCTCTTAGGGGGATAGTCGCTGCAGGCAGGTGTCACCTTCCAGAAGAGGGACGATAGTCTTTGCACCCATGAAAGCCCTTCCTTTCCCCAGGCAGAGCCAAAAGAAGTCACCTTCCTCTGTGCCATTTCCAGTAACAGCCCGTGTCGGTGATGGAGCAGGGCTCCAGCACTGCTAAGGGTGCTCGCTCCTGCCCTTGCCATGCCACTGAGGAGGCTGGGACAGCCAGGACAGCTCCCGTGGGCTTCCAAGTATTGTGCCTTCACTGGTGCTCCCAAAGACCAGCTACGCCAGGAGAGACCAGCACCGCCCATGGTTTTGGACTAGGGTTGGCCACAGGTGGTGCAGAGGTGCAGAAAGGAGGTTGCGCCCTGGCTCACTGCAGAGGAAGAGTCTTTCCATGCTCAGGCTGATGAGCAATGAGATGACACAGCAGGTTTGATCTCTTGAAATAATTTTCTGATGTCGTGGCAGGTGGGCTGCTCAGTGGGAACGGTCTGTAGCTTTGTGGTCAAGAGGAGAAAGCGCAGCAAAAGTTTTCAGGGTGCACATCCCCGCTTGCTTCCTGGGCAGGCATAGAGTCATGCCTGGCAGAAGACTTTGCCAAATGATGGCATAGACGGACCAATCTCTTTTCACAAACAGTGGTAGCACAGGTATTTTAGGGTATGTGAAGGCATTTTTTTAAAGATAGCTGTTGATGTGGTGTTCTCAACAGATGTTCTTGGTTTCCCATGTGAGCTGGACCATGACCTACCCCTGTGGCGATTTTAGATAAATATTACCACACTGTCCTTCCCTTCCTAAAGGGGCTCTTGAGGGTAGCCATGTGGAGGTCTGCTGGCCCAAAGGATGTCATTCAGGGAGCAGGTCACAAGAAGGTTCTCCTGGTTCCTCATCACTAAAAGCACAAAGCAGGAGGTGATCATTGGTTAGCAAGGGTTCGGCCAGGGAGATGAGAGGTGCCAAGCTGGGATGGTTGGGGAACATGCTGAACATGGCACAGTTCATGCTCAGCTTGGACTTCTCTCAGCAGCCATCAGACGCGTGCCTCTTGGGATGCAGGATGGAGTGGTTTTTAGAAATAAATGTGTGATGCAGAGCAAATACCTCAAGTTCCCCGAGAAACCTGCTGAAAATGTGCCCTCTGTTCAAGATGCGAGCCAAATGGCAATGGCCAGGTCCCCGCAGACAGGGGCTCTTTGTGAGGAGTCCTCACGAACCTGCTGCTGTCCTCCCCCAGCACCAGGAGAAGCCAGCGGCCGCCTTTCCTGTTTTCTGCCTCCTTGGTTTTATACATTCCTTGATGCAAGCTGAGCGAGCCAACTTCCCTGCTATTTGCAAGATGTGGGCGTGCCCTCTGCAAAATCCACACCGTGGTCCTTCCAGACCATTCTCAGAGGTTAGCCAATGTTTACGCAGTGCTTGAGGGACACGAGGAACTATGGTTTGAACGGGGAAGTGTTTTCAGGGGTTGTGTTTGAGGCCACTTCACCTTGCAGCTCACCTGGGAGGTAAAGCAGCTTGAGTTTGAGGTTACCAGGTCTTTTTTTTTTTCCATTCGCCTTCCTCACTGCCGATGCTCCCCATCTCTTTGACTTTTTTTTTTGTCCTATTATGTTTTAAGCTGGTGGTGATTGTGCTGGGGACATTCTGCTCACAGTCACCAGTTCTAACAGTGTCTGTGCTTCTCTTCTGTGTGGAGACAGAGAACATCCAGCCCATTTGAGGAGGAAATACTGTCTGCGTGGAGAGATGTTTTTAATTTAGTGAATCCATGAACTCTAGGGCCACAGGGGTATGTTATGATCCTCTAAACCAGCAGTTTGCCTAATATGAGCCACAAAATCTTACCCAAGAGCTCCCACCACCAAGCCCATTAGCTTCTTTAGAAATTCCTGCTCCAGAACACTGAGCAGAGTAATTACCGCTATGGTTAGAACAATGCCTCATAAGAATGAGACATTTTTGCTCAAAATATCCAAGTCATATCTACTTGTGTCAGAAAAAACAATGACTTGAACTAGTGTGTATTCCCGCTGGCTGCTCTGTTTCCAAAGGGTGAGGGGAGGGAAAGCAAAGTCCTTTATGGCTTGTGCATCTTTGCAGAGGGATTGTGATTGCAGGAGGCTTATTGCGTTTGACTATTCCAGTTTGGAAAGAGTCCAGGTTTACCGTCAAAGCCAGAGCTGAGACTGATGATTTGCAGATACGGTCAGAGAGGTCCTTGCACCGTGGATAGCACAAGGAGTAATCGAGGAAATTTGATAAGACGTTATGAAGGTAACAAAAGAGAGAGCGTCGGCAATGTCGTTCTGATGGGGCTGGTTAGTGCAGAGCTCCAGGTTATAACTTCTTCAGAAGAGAGGGTCTGGTGGGACATTTGTGTATGGAGGCAAACAGGTTCCCATGACATGGTGCCACAGAGGGGCATTCCTCTGTCTTCTGGAGAGTCTTGAGGTGAACATCTCCTGCAGGAATTGTCCTCAGTGTGCTGCCAGAAAGACCAACCCATTGTTGGGCCCCTGACACTTGAAGGTTGGTGATTTGCTCCCTTCTCATTTCCTTTAGTACACCATTATCGTATATACTCCACAATGTTTAGCTCTGGATTCTTCAAGCGCTGTGTGATCCACATGCTATTGCTTCATTTCAAAGTGTGTTATGTTTCATAATTGCTTTACCAGAGACACAGGCCAATAGACATGGGTCCTTCCTCTCCTGTGCACTCCCATTTTATTGTGCATGTGCTCACAAGCAGTTTGCATTTATACCAGTGGCAATTTTGCTTGGTACTTTGGAATCTTGTGTAAAGAAACTGATTGCAGTTACAGTTCAAGCTAGCACAGACTGCCCAAACTTGTCATCGAGGCTTTTTCACCAGCAAAGTGACGCTTTGAATTATTCGTGCTGGTGTACATTCAGAACTTTCTATTTCTTGATGTGGCCATAAGAAGTCAAATTATTAGCTTTGATAGCTAGGCAAAACCACACTAGTTTGGGGCTTAAGATGGAAAAAATAATCTGAACAGAACCCTGAAAAAATTCTGGTGGTTTTCGTTCAATTTGAAGTGCTTTTTGTTGTGTTCTTAAAATGCTGGACCAGCCAGCGTGCCAGGGACCATCACCTTCTCTCTTCACGCTCTTCCTTTGCTCTTTCCATCACGTTGTACTAGATGAAGTCCACTCGCCATCTGGCCCTTTGTGACTGATTGCGAGCCTGACTCGTGTGCAGGATGCTCTCCATGAGCCGCAGCGTGCCAAGCCTTACCAACACCACGCTGTTACTTGGAAAACAGACTGGGAATCAGAGGTACCAAGCAGGATTTTGGGCTCGCAGTACACAGCCATGGAGGGCGGCTCTTTTTTGCTGACTGTCTGCGCAGTCATGTTTGAGCAGCAGTTAAATGCTCCCATTTATTTATACTCCCTGTTGGTATCATTTCTGTGAAAGTCGTGCTCTGTGCTCACAGGTACTGTTCGTTGCTGCTCTTTGTATCAAACAAGAGGCTTGCATTTTGCTTGTTTCGACATTCCGCTTGCCTTTCATCTTGATCCATGGTAATATTATTTTTGGAGTAGCTTTTCGTAGGTTATTTCTGTTTTCTTTAGGGGAGGTGGCAGTGCTAGGGGCCATTACACAGGTTTTATTTTTGGTTTCGTGTTTCTTAAGTAAACAGGTATTTTTAATACTGACAGTCTTGCCCAAGTCCTGAAGGAGAGTGTTCATGGCCTGGACTGTTGCACAGGGGAGGTGCCTGCTCCAAAAACAAGCCCAAGAGCAGCGGTAAGTGCATCGGGAGTATCTTCATCTGGATCTCAGCGCACACCTAGAGGAAACAAAATCTAAGAGTAGGAAAAAAAAACCCCAACCAAACACTAGAAGATTCTTGCAATCAGACAATGAAAGGGACGGACTCGCCAGAAGTGGAGGGCGTCTAAAGATTCCTGATGGTAAAGTCCTTAAAAACAGTTTCACTCCTCCTCCTTCTCCTCCTCCGGGCTGCCCCCGACCCCTGCCCGGCCGCTCCCTCCGGGCCGGGGGCGGGTCGGGGGGCGGGCGGTGGCGGCGGGGCTGCCGCGGGGTGATGATGCTGAGCATCATCATCATCCCCGATGTATGTGCGGGGCAATGGTGCCCTCTAATGTCGGCTGGCCCGGCAGACGCAGGCACTCGCCCCCGGGGCCCCCATTCGCCCCCGTCCCGCCGCAGGGGTGGGTTCCAGCAAGACCCCCCACCCCAACTCTCCCCTTGTGCATTCTGCGGTGTCTTCCCGCAGCTTGCCAAGAGGGCTCAGGGTAAGGTTTGCCAGCGGAGACTGCTCTCCACCCCACCAGCCTCCAGACAGCCCCGTGCAGCTCAAGTAAGAGCAGGTTATTGAAACCTGCAGGTTAGAAAACCTGCATGGTGTGCACAGAACTTCTAGAGTAATAAAATACACCATAGCTATATTCACCATCCTCTAGGTTTTTCAAGTTGCTCTCAGTCCTTATGATTCCTCAACAAGATTTACAAGTAGAATAATACAGTCACTTTATTCTGTGAAAATTAGGGTTAAGGTGTAGCTTGGCAGTCATCGAATCGGAACAGTTTGGATTGGAAGGGACCTTAAAGATCACCTAGTTCCTAGACACTGGCACAGGTTGCCCAGGGAGCCTGTAGATGCCCCAACACTGGATGTGTTCAAGGCCAGGTTGGATGGGGCTTTGCACAACCTGGTCTAGTGGGAGGTGTCCCTGCCCATGGCAGGGGGTTAGAACTAGATGATCTTGAAGGTCCCTTCCAACCCAAAGCATTCTATGACGCTATGATAGAAAACACGTTATCTTGCTTATAACATTGTAAAAACGCTTGTCATAATAAAAGCAGCTCTTCCCTTCCACGGCCGGAAGGCTGGTTTCGTGTCCGTGTGCGCGATAATTTAATCGCGGGGGGGGAGGTATTTAAAGAAAGGGGGATATATTTAAGAAAAGGGCCGCCGGGGCAAGCACAGCCGACGCTTGCGCAACGACTGGGCCGCTGCCCTCCAGGGGGCGGGGCGGGGCGGGGCGGGGCGCCGCGGTGCAGGCTGGGAGCCGCAGTCCGACGCCGTGGCGCCGCTGGCCCCGCCTCTTCCCGCCCCTCCCTTTGTCCACGTCGCCCCGGCGTGCCGCCGGCACGTGACGCGGCGCCTCAGGTAGCGCGTTCCCATTGGCCCGGCGGGGCGGGGCGCGCAGAGGCGGGGCGCCCGGAAGGGGCGCGACGCGGGCGGTTTCCTTGGCTACGCCACAGGAAAAGCGGAGGGACGGTTCCTTCCGCCTTGCGCTGGGAGCCGGGGCCGGGCCCGCCGCGCCGCGAGGGGCGGGCAGCGGGGCGAGATGGGCCGGCGCCGGGCCTAGCGGTAGCGGGCAGGCGGCCGCGGCCATGAGCGGAGCTGCGGGCTGCCAGAGGGGCGGCGGCGGCGGCGAGCGAGGGCCCCGCTGGAGGAGGCCGTGGAAGCTCCTGGCCATTGGCCTGCTCTCCGCCTCTTCTGTGCTGGCGGCCGCCCCGGGCGCCGGGGCCATGAGCAAGGAGGAGAAGCGCCGGTTGGGGTGAGCACCGGGCCGGGAGGGAAACGGGGAACGACGGCGGCGGCGCCGGATCGCCTTTGGGGTTGCCGGAGCTCTCTGCGGCCGAGGCGGAGGCCAGCGGGGATCGGGCCGAGTCCACCACCAGGGGTGGCTTTGCCGTGCACCGGCGTCCTCTCGCCGCTCACCGGGCTCCCGCCGTGCTGGGGCCGGGGGATCTGCGCTCCCCCCTTGGGGTGGGGTTGGGCTTGACGGGTGCGGCTGCGCCCCTCACCCGGCAGAACGTCTCTCCGCTCCTTCCCTTTCCCCCCATGAAGACTACGAGATGCATCCCGTCAATGTTTGAGGTGTATATGCCAGAGCCGGGCTGGGATTTCAGGTCAGGTCGGCACCGGCTGTTCGGTGCAGGCAGCACCTCATCGCCTCTGCTGCGTGTGGGGTCAGAGCCTTCTGTCATACATTTGGGAGATCCAGCTTGTAAGATTGCAGCCAGTGGTTGCATGTAATTGTGGATAAAAGTGATCAAATGTAAATTTAAGTCCGTAGTCAATTGGTCTAATTATGCCTATGGAGCATGTGACCGTTTGGGAGTCATATAAAAGGTAAATATTTACATGCGTCCTTGTCTAGTTCCTGTATATAAGGTAAACTGTGTTGGTACTTCATGTGTGTATGTGTAAGAAGCTGATTCTCTTTTAGCGTAGATTTTAGTTGAAGTATAAAGATTACAACATAGGTGGCAATGTATTGTGTTGCGTGGAGCAGGAGTTCCTTAGGCAAATATGTGATCAAGCATATCACAATCTTAGTATATTGCTAGGGCAGTTTCCTCATAATTCTCTTCTCATCTACTGGTCAGTCGCATAGAATAATGATGCAAAATATCTGCTGGAGAAACACTCTGGAGGAGTGTTATTAATCGTTAGATATAAGTTGATATTTAAGTTGTCTGGTGTTTTTACAGTTACTGGGGTTCTCCATCTTGGTTTCTCAGGGTACTTTGTGTGTATAATGTTTTGCGGGTTTTCCTTAAGTGACTACATGAGGAGTTTAAATTTCATTCACCAATTGGTTGTACAGTTTTTACATTCATAACTTGGACTTGCTGTATCATCTGATGCCTTAGATGTATGCAAGTCATGTGTTGCCATAGTTTGTATTTGGGGGCACCTAGCAGGGTCTTTTCTGAAGAGCAACAGGTTATCTGTGTATTTATTTAATGACAGGATGCTGTCAGGTGTAGGAATTCTTTCAGAAAATGCCCTGTAAATGTGAGTTGCATGTAGAGAAATAAAAGTTTTAAGAACTTTTGTGTGGTACATCACTGAGCAGTGTTGTAGGCTTAGTTCAGCTGGATGTGGCGCTCATGTATGTACCAAACCTTGGGGTTTTGCCTGCTGCAGTGGATCTCAGCTCTGCAGACTGGATGTGGTCTGTGAAGTACCTTGAGGAAAGCTCTTTTGCTAACTTAATGCATTTGATGAGTTAAAGCTACTTTTTCAATTTCCAAGTCAATGAACTAAATCAGATATTTAGAATACAATTGTAGCGTTCTTGTCTCTCTTATGCTCAGTTTTATCAGCAGAGATTGTGAATTATGTTGATGGTAGCTTAGAAATGAGCATCCCCTTTTGCCTTGCAGGGCTCCTTAGTAAAACAGTAAGGGTTGGGAGTGGTGCTGTCTCAAAAAAAAAAAACAACCCAGTGCTTTTTTTGTATAGTAGCATTTATCACCTTGACTGCTTTCCAAACACATAAGTGTATCTACATGAAATGTCTTTAGTATTGGCATGCCAAAACTTTTAACACAAGGAAGAGGTGTACCTCATCACTTCTGGTCCGTTTCTGAATCTTGGACAGGAGTCGATGCTGTGTCAGTTGACTTTAGTATTAGTGATTACAAGCAGAACATAAATCTATTTGCTGGTTTTAGCTGAGCATGGAATGTGTCCCATCTCCAGCTTTAATGTGTTGGTGACATCTACAGATATTTAAGCTGAAGCACAGGAGTTTGGAAGAGATTCTCAGATATTTAACATACGTTAGATGAAGAAATAGGCTTTCCTTTCTGTAGTGAATGAAAGTAGCTGAGTTAGGAAAATTATTATGCAATATTTAATTTACTGGAGTACATTAGTAGAGGACCTGTTAGTGATACTCAGATGTAACACACCTTGCTATTCTGAGATGGTGTGTTAAAGGCCCTTGTGAGCCAGACCACTAATGCTTTTAATTCCTTTATTTTAGAAACCAAGTGCTTGAAATGTTTGATCACGCGTATAGCAACTATATGGTAAGTAAAACACTTGTTTGCTTTTTTTTTTGGAGTTATTGCTGATGTGGGAGAGAAAGCGACCCACGGTATATATGACATTCTAGAGAAATAACAGAAAAAGGTAGGGGCAAAAACAAAGCTAAAATGAGTAAAAACACCTGTATAGCCTTTAAAAAGCAACAAACAAATGTTACTTTCAGAAAGAGTGGTGCCAGGAGGATTGTGACAGCTTTCAGAATGGTAGCTAGGAATTGTTGGCAGTAGCTCTGGTTATCTGGACCTGATCTTTCTCAAACCAGTTTATCTCACATCAAGCTATAAACAGTTTTTGTCTTTGGTAAAGTATTTGGTTTGAAATTCCAGACTCCTAAAAATACTAGGAAAAGGAAGCTCAAGAAGACCTGTCTATAGGTTTTTGGATCCTGGAGAATACAAATTGATCCTATTTTGTATGTAAAAATGACATACAACGGTTCTTGACTTGTAAGATATGTTAGATGCAGTTTGGTAGCTCTTTTACAAACAAACACTGTTTGTAGAACAAAGCAGAAGGAAAAGAGGATCTAGTGTCACATCTGTATGTTACAGCCTCTTCTAGTTTGTGACCATCAGATGATGGTGAGCCACACTCACTAGGCTTGCTTGTGGCATGACTTGTGATTTTCTGTGCAGGTGTCTTCATGTTCTGGATGTGGGAGCCATTCTGCACTCTAATCAACCTTGAAATACATTAGCTTCATTTAGGGACATGGTTTAGTGGTGACCTGGAAGTGCTGAGTTAATAGTTAGACTAGATCTTGAAGGTCTCTTCCAACCAGAACAATTCTATGATTCTATATGTTTAAAGGATTAGTGTGGACTGACTGTCCTCAAGAAGTAATTCCTTTCAAATATCCTGTAATACACTTCTAAGGAGAAACTGTAAATGTGAATAAGATAACTAAAAAAAGCTGCATTCTTACTGAGCTTAAGTTAACCGATTTTTGTGGCTGTTGCAGAAACCCCTGTCTTTTAAGTTGCCCCAGTTCCTGCAGGACAAAGGGCTGTCTCTTGACAGTATCTTGCCACATGTCCCAGTTTCTGCATTATGGTTTAATGCTTTAATATGTGATACAAGGTTAAAAGCTCGTGAGTGACAAGTTACACAACTCTAGGCTGGATAGAAAACCAAGCAAGAGTATTTTCAAAGAGGGTGTAGGTTTTCTTTCTACCATTATCTCTTGCTTTTGGTACCTTAGGAGTTTAACAAACATCAGGTTTTTTTGGTGATAATTTGTAAGTAGTTACTTGAGACCTGGTTCCATGAAAAACACTTAACCTGGGTTTCCTGTGACATTCTGAAGTAAAAACTGTTGCATATTTGGCATAATTGGATAAAATGTTACATGCAGTGGAAAGGATCTGTGCTCCTACTGTTCCTTGTGCAATAAATTGGAAACTGGTCAGTGTCGTGCTACATCTAAAGTGAGAAAGTCTCAGATGAAAGAGAAGAATGACTTCAGTGATCCTGGAAACTTTGAGGCCAAAAGGATATTTACTTGCCAGGTATGCTGGAACACTAAACAAACAGAGAAATATGACTTGTTTGTTCAAAGCTGAAGAAAAGATTAAGGTATCAGGCTTGATTCTGACAGCAAGAGAATGACGTGGTTTTGTGGCTGCTTTTGAAACAGCCAGCTGAAGAATTTTGCATTTCCCTTTCTATTAATACACATTATAGAGTCATGAATTTAGAAGACTGAAAATTCCTGTTTGCATGCAAGGGGAAAACCCTTGTGGTTTGTTTTTTTTCAGTTGTTAACAGGAGCTTTGAGTAAAATTCTGCTGTTTTCTTTCAGTCTTTCAACAATACTTGTAATAATCAGGATTTTTTTTCTTCTTGTCTATCAGAAGGAATAGGTGGAAGTGTCAGTCACTGGAGGCCAGTAGGTATTCCTTGATTTACAGTGCTATTAGCAATGTCTCTTGTTTCATTATTAAGTCCTGAATTCACAGTCCTGGCACAAGGCAGTGTGATTGTGTGTTCAGTCAGAACATGTCAAAATTCCAGAGTACCTCTTGAGCTCTGTTTGTATGATATTCCCTGGAAGTCTGTTTATTGTAATGTTTGTGATGTGTTTTCTATTTACTGGGTCTTGCTACCTTCCTTTGAGTTACTTGAAAGGGGAGAAGTTACAAGTTGGGAAATCAGTTGACCCAGAAGCCTTTCCTGCCCTGGACAGAGAATAAGGCAACTTGTGTCTTTCAAAATGCTTTGAGTTCCTTCTGATTTTCTAAGACTAAAAATCCACTTTCTCTAGAACTTTTATCACTTTTTTCCTCCATAATTTAAGCCAGAGGACTTAGTTTTGACATTGCTTTTGTCATATACTACTTTAATCTGTTTTTCTGAATGCTTTGCACAGATTTTCAGAAACATCTGAGCCATATTAAAATGATCTAGATTCTGGCTTTTGTAGCTCAACTTGAGGAGAACAAAGTCTTGCAAAGACCCAAACACTTGGGAGGGTGGTAGACAGGGAGAAAAACTATCCATTTCAAAAGAAGTTGCTGTAAGAGCTGTTTATTTATAGAAGAATGTTCCTTCTTTTCCTGTTTTGTTTGAATATAGATTATTTTTGTACTGTATATTTGGAAAGAATTTGAATGTGTTTACTGCAGCTTCAGTGCAGTAATTGAGCTTTTTTTATCCTGCCATATATTAGCTCTCTACTAAAAGTAAAGATGGAGAGCACAGTCCAGCAGCTGTTTTCCTGCTGGAATCAAAACAGAGAAGCTCCATCCTAAGCCACTTGTACTGGGCTTCTAATGGAGAGGCAATTTCACCCGTGTTTGTTGAAATTAGGTTTAAGATTCATGTTTATCTGTGACAGTGGCCACTGAAGACTTCAGTAAACCTCCCCTATTGCACAATGCTGAATTTCAAATTAGTTTCATCTGATCTCTCATTTTGGTGGCAGTTTAAACCTACCAAACTTGTGTTGACTTGGGAGGGACTAGGAGCAGGTGTTTTATTCAGTGTGCCTGGCTTGGGCAATGGTGCCACTGCTCTTACTTCTGCCTGACTGACAAGAAATAGTATTACACTGCGGCTTGCTTTGCAGAGTGCTTTTTCTAGAAATAGGGAAAGTAACAGTTGATTTTTCCAAAATAATCTAGCAAAATGTCTCTTTAAAAAGAAAAAAAAGTTATATTTGTAAAAGGCTCGGTCTTGGTAAGCTCTTTTTTGTGAATGTTATCTCTTGTTATACCTTATGTAGTGATTTACCAATTTATTATTTTACCTTGTACGCGAGTTCTCTTATCTGTCGCTGGTTGTGACTCTGAGTCACTTATGGTCATTTGGGAATGTTTACAAAGTGACTCTAAAGTCTAACGCCCACTAATTTCTCCATGAAATACCAGCCACTTGATAGTGCCTGCATTAGTTTTAGGTTTTAAGCTCATCTTCGAGGTGATAACTTCTAAGAAACATAATAGCAAGTGTTCCATGCACTTTGTTGCAGAAAGCACACAGTTAACTATCCCAGTTAATTGGTGGAGGTTTTAATGTGCCATTAGTTGTTCCTGACTTCTCTGGGAGGCTAGAGGGGACGAGGTTCTGTTGCTCTGTTCATGGTTTAATCCATTCCAGCCACCCGACAGGAAAGATTCTCAGCAGAAAAGGGCCCAGGGGTCCAGGTGGACACCAAGCTGACCATGAGCCAGCAATGTGCTCCTGTGGCAAAGGCAGCTGATGGGGTCCTGAGCTGCACTGGGCAAAGCAGTGCCAGAAGGTTGAGAGAGGAGATCGTTTTCCTCTACTCAGCACTGATGAGGCCACCCCTGGAGTGATGTGTTCAGTTCTGGCCTCCTCAGTGCAAGAGAAACATGGACATCGGAGCCCAGTGAAGGGCCTCAAGATGGTGAAGAGTCTGGAGCATCCTTCCTATGGAAAAAAGGCTGCGAGAGCTAGGACTGTTCAGCATGGGTGGGGCGATTTTATGAATGTAGATAAATACCTGCAGGGAGGTTGTAAAGATGAGCACAAACTGGAACATGGGTGGTTCCCTCTGAATATCAGGAAATGGTTTTTTTGTTTGTTTGGTTGGTTTTTTTTTTTTACTGTCAGCAAGTGAGTGAGTGCTAGCACAGGTTGCCCAAAGAGGTTGTGGTGTCTCCTTCTCTCCTTCCTTGGAGATATTCAAAAGTCATCTGGACACAGTGCTGGGCAGCTGGGTCTGGGTGGCCCTGCTTGAGCAGGGGGGTTGGACAAGATGACTTCCAGAGGTCCCTTCTCACCTTAAAGAGTCTGTGACTGTCCTGCAGTTTTTCTGAAGTGCAGCGTAACTTGACTTCCTTTTGCTGGGCTCTGAAGAGTTGCTGAAGTGGTTGTGGCAGCTGTAGCTCACTCCATTGTTTTGTTTCCTGACAGGAGCATGCGTATCCAGCTGACGAACTCATGCCTTTAACTTGTCGTGGACGAGTACGGGGTCAGGAACCAAGTCGAGGAGATGTGGATGATGCCTTGGGAAAGTTAGTGTTTGAAATGGTTGCTGTCTCGTGTAAATATCTAGGAATCCAAGTACAGTTTGCAGCCCATAAAACTTCTTTGTTCAGTTGACATGATCAGAAACGTACATTTGTAATAAATACTTACATTTGTTATTTCCTCCCATGATGTTAACTGTGAAATTGTACCTTAATTAGAAAAGAGAGAATTGACCAGTGAATGAGATCAAAAGATTTTTTTTTTTAATCAACCTCCAAATATTTTTCCATAGGAAAACCTTCTAAATGCGAGCTGATATTTACGGTATTAGTAAACTTGCTCAATAGAGGTTATAAGGGTTAAATATCAGCTGCACAGAACAGTAAACTGTTATCCATTATGCTGCCGTTATAAGTGATATTTGAAATGCTATTTTATAG
Organism: Coracias cyanogaster; assembly: GCA_033124195.1. Lineage (NCBI taxonomy): Eukaryota > Metazoa > Chordata > Aves > Coraciiformes > Coraciidae > Coracias > Coracias cyanogaster. The sequence continues at coordinate 53,260 of JAVSBS010000346.1, forward strand.
TGAACAGCTCTCTAAAAACATAGTCAAATGACTATCATGTGTGTGGTAGCCTGAGGCATTTGCTGGAGTAGAAAACTATTTCAGACGTCAAAATTCTTCATATTTTTTCTTTTCAAATGGCTTAAAATATAAAGTGCTGATGATTTAGCCAGCAAAATGTAGATTTTTCTCTGTGTTAAACTGAACAATCAAAGACAGAGTTGAATTATTCTAAATGTGTTATTACGTTGTTGTCTGTACCTGTGCAGTTTACGTTTATGGAGCAAATAAAAACAAATAGCTGATGCTTGCTTTATTGGTATCACTACTTAGTGTCTCGAAGCAGAACAGTGTTAATCAAAGCTGAGGTCCTTGTCTTAAATACTACTTCTAATTCACTCTGTGATATTGAGTGTGGTGTTTGGGTTTTTTTCTGTTCTGTAGAAAAGTTCCTTAGTCTAGAGATTCCTATCTAAAGGTTGGAGGTATTGAGATATGACTGATGAGAAGGAAGTCAAGAAAATGTATTTTTTCATCCTGGTCATGCGTTCTTTTTAATGGCTTTTTACGTATTAACATACTGAAACTTGAGTAAAAATACCTTTCTCCCCCTTAGATTCCTTGAATAATATAAGCATTTATTTATCATTTTTCCGTATACATGCTTATAAGTGTCCCAAATGTTGGCCACTTGCTTAAATTCTTGACACTCATTCTTTAATAGGCAGTTATAACTGTTTCCAAAGGTCTCAGTTTGAATACCATTGTGTTCTGTAAATCCTATTCTATATGTGGTGATATTCCTGTCTCAAACAGTGTGGATCTGACTTGACATTCTCTTTTTACAGAATCAGTAGCTCTATTTTAATACTTCCACTTGCTAGTGTTGGATGGCACCGGGTAAAACTTACTGTGAGAAACAGTGAAGAGCAGATCCTCATCCACTTTCCTCACATTATTGTAAAATCTTCATGTAATGACACTTGAGCTTTTGCTTTTTCAGGCTGAAGAGCTCTAGTCTGTTCACTTGTTCCTAGTACAGGAGCTGCTGCGTACTTTCAGCCTCCCCTTACTGCCCTGTGTTGTACCTCTTCCATCCCACAGAGAAGTTTCGTAACAAAATAACCCCATTTTCTTTAGTCATTCACCACTAACTTCAACCCTGAGTTTGGCTTCAACAAATTGCAGCTTTTTCTAAAGTAGATAGTTGGAACAATTTCTGGGAGAGGAAATTTAGCTTGAAATTATTCTCGATCTTCCTACATCTTTTTACTATTAAACTTAAAAAGGCAACATTTTTTGTTTTTTGAAAAAGGAGGACAAAAAGGTTGGAAAAAGACTTTGAACCATTCTACTGGGTTTCTTCATAGGTTTGACTGGAGACTAGAAATAAACATTCAATTTGCTTACAAGAAGTTTGAAAGCTTTAAAGTAAATCTATTTTTGTAATTATACATTATTTCAGTCAGCTGCTCTTGTGGTTGCTAACAAGGGGAAGAAACGTAATAAAAGGTGTTTTATTACACATGCTGTGTACAACTATTTTTTTTTAGCAGCTAGTGGTCTGTGAGAATTTATTGTCTTCCACGGTATTGGTTACTATTAAGGATGATTTAATTTCTACACATACAGATCTGTAGTAAATCTGTTCTAAATTTTGTTTCATAGATTTTCACTGACTTTGATTGATACCTTGGACACTCTTGTGGTAAGTTTAATCTATTGATAAACTTTGATAAAACAAAGATTGCCTTCTGATGCTCGAGACTTATTTTAGATTTCTATTATGTTAAATTATACATTAAAAAATACTAATTTTTCTTCACCTTTGGCTATCTGAAGTGGCTGTTGCTTGTAAGAACTTCCAAGTGCTGCAGCCGTGGTGTTTAGAGTTTGTTGCAAAAAGAAAGCTAGAGCAGTTCCTTCACATTTCATTGCTTGCTTAGCTTGCTTTTCTTGGACTCTAACTTAACATAAAAAGTGAATTTGCTTCCCATGACAGCCTAAAGCAAGGTGCTGACTTACAAGTGAACTATTTACGCTTTAAAATTCTATGTACACATTTCATGGATGAAATTGTGTGCGCTTAAATGTACGTTAAAAGGATTCTTAAATATACATTAAAAAATGCAGCCTTGAACATGTTTGCCAGGAAATGTTGCCAAGCTTCTTATGTTCCATCTCTTATTAAAAGACTTCAATCATTAATAAACTACTTTTCATTAGATTTCAATACCTTTGACACATCTTGTCATCATAGAGGTTGGAAATCAGTAATTTTTGGCCATTCACATGTACAGGTAAATTTAAAAGGTTTTTAAAGCTCTTTACTGCACTGATTCAGTGTGTGAATCCTGTAATGCTTTGCCTCTGCCAGCCATTCCCTTTTTATGATGTGCTGTGAGGTGACCCTTGGCTCATTTGGACCAGAAATGTGAAAATGTGGAGTGTGGAGCTCCCAGTCTCAACCAGACACTCAAATAGATTATTATGTTTTATTTATTGTTTTCTTGTCTTAAAGCAGGATTAATACTTGTGGAATTTATAGGCACTTAAGATAATGAATTGGATAAGTTTCAAAGATTCTTAAAGATCGATTGAACTAAAAGTCAGTATGAAAGAAAAGGCTAAAACATCTCTCTCATGAAGAAAGGCTGAGAGTTGGGTTTGTTCAGCCTGGAGAAGAGAAGGCTCTGGGGAGACCTTCCTGTGGCTTTTTGGTACATAAAGGGGGCCCTGTCAGAAAGATGGGGACGGACCTTTTAGCAGGGCCTGTTGTGACAGGACAAGGGGTGATGGTTTTAAAATAAGAGGGGAGGTTTAGACTAGAGAGAAGGAAGACATTTTTGATGCTGAGGGTGGTGAGACCCTGGCTCAGGTTGCCCAGAGAGGTGGTTGATGCCCCATCCCTAGAAACCTTCCAGGTGAGGTTGGCCGGGGCTCTGAGCAACCTGCTCTAGTTACAGATGTCCCTGCTTAGTGCAGGTGGGTTGGACTAGGTGACCTTGAAAGGTCCCTTCCCATCCAAACCAGTCTATGATTCTATGAAATGCCTGAGCTGTTCTTCATGCACAAGGAGAAAACTGTTGAAAGGAAGAAGGCTGCTAGGACAATTCACCACACTTGGGACCCCTTAGCCTGTGTGTAGGAGGCTTCTGTGAAATCCGAGGCATCTGAATAGGCCAGTCTTTGCGAGGAACAAACAGATAAATCTCTGGGTAATAGGTTAGGTACACTCTCAGTGACTTTGTTCTTTGTGTAGAGCTTTTATTCCCTTTCACGTATCTCATGAGAAAAACAATAATACTGTGTGCTGTATCAGAGTATGCTCTTGCAGGACCAGAACATCAGTATAAGGCATGTTGTGCTTTTTTTTTTTTTAATTCATTTTACTTGTTCTTCTGCACCTGAGCTTGACTATATTGGTGGTGTTGGAACCTAAACACCTTGTTAAATTTGTATTCCAGGTGTTAAATAAAACCAAAGAGTTTGAAGAGGCTGTAAAAAAAGTCATAAAGGATGTTAATTTAGATAATGACATAGTTGTGTCTGTCTTTGAAACCAACATAAGAGTCCTTGGGTAAGTAACTTACATTTTCAAAACTCCTAAAACATGGGGGTTTTTGTTTGGTTTTGTTAGGGTTTTGGTTTGGTTTGTGGTTTTTTTTTTTTAGCTAAATATCCTTACCGTATAACTTTGTGCTATTTCACCTCATTTGTGCCTTTGTCAGTTAGCACAGCTTGACACCTGCCCTAAGCAAGTTTTTAAAATTCTGGGCAGGAATCGCTGCAGTGGTACTGAATCTAGTTGACCCCCATCGCACTCTGCTGCATGCATGCATTTTGATTTAAAAAAAAAAAAGTGGTGCATGCTGTTGTAGCAGTGTTTTTCGTAATGGAAACAGTCTTACAAATTATACTGCTCAATACTTGATTTAAGGGATAGAACAATTCAGTAGTTAATGTAATAGATTATTTCAGTTTGGAGGGGTTCTCTGAAGCTCTCTAGTCTGAAAAGCAGAGCAGGTTAGTTTTAAGCTATTACTGAGCATCTCTGTGCCAAGGAAAGGCTGAGAGACCTGGGGCTGTTGAGCCTGGAGATGAGAAGATTGAGAGGGGATCTGATCAATAGCTAAAGAGCTATGTTGAAATAACAGGGAGTCACCCTCCCATTGCAGATGGCCTCTGAAAAGGCAAAAATATTATGAAAATTAGCAGCTAGGGTGTGCTCCCATCTCACCTCCACTTTATATTTCTTTTATAACAAGAAATGGGGAATATTTAGTTTATTTCTGGGTCTGAACTTGTTCCTGATACTCTCCAGGGACACTTGTTGCACAGATGTACAAAGGGTACAGGAATCAGATCACTAGCTAAAGGGCAGGGGTCAAGAGGATGGGGCCAGACTCTTGTCAGTGGTGCCCAGTGACAGGACAAGGGGCAACGGGCACCAGCTGGAACCCAGGAGGTTCCCCCTGAGCAGGAGGAGAAAGTTCTTTACCATGAGGGTGACAGAGCACTGGAAAAGCCTGCCCAGAGAGGTTCCAAGGTCTCCCTCTCTGGAGACTTTCAGAACCCATCTGGACACAAGCCTGTGTAACATGCCCTGGGTGACCCTGCTTTGGCAGGGCGGTTGGACTAGATGATCTCCAGAGGTCCCTTCAACTCCTACCATTCTGTGATTCTGTGAAATGTTCAAGTTTTTTGCCCACCATCACTTCGCATCAGCTTAAAGGCACATTCAGAAATTTTCAAATCCACTCGGCAGTTTCATGCTGCTCTCGAGCTTCTCTTTTCAGCGGGATTTCAAGTCCTGCTGAACTGCTCAGTCAGCTCCTAGGACAGGGACCAAGATCCCTGACTTACGTTAGGATTGGTGCGGCAAGAGAAAGGAGCTGCCATAAAGCACACGCAGAGCTTTGTCAGGCAGCTTTGGCCAGATTTACAGCAGCGTGAGGTCTGCTTTCCTTGGGCACTCGGCACAGAGCCTCCCCTCAGAGAGCCTGTCATCCAGCAGCGCAGAAAACACCTTTGGAAGAGCAGGGGGAAAACATTGAAACACACGGACACAATGAACCGCAGCACAATTTCCAACCCGTCCTTCCAGGCATCAACACCGGGCATGACGTAGCTCCCAGGAAATGTCATTCAAAATATTCTGAAGGGCCGATGCAAGCTTCTCACCACAGCCCAGCCACGACGCCGGGCTTGGAACAGATTCGCTACACAAACCTTCCTGCAGCTCTTCCCATCAATGAGCTCAAATTCCCATATGGATCTGGGAAGAATGTTTTCATACAGTATCTCCTCACTGTTAAGAGTCACAGGGTTGGAACCGAAGTATCAAAGATGATTCTCTGCTTCCCGTTCACTCAGTACGGTATAAATGAGAAAGAATTAATTCCTCCTATTTTCTTTAAAAAAAACCCCAGTTTTGTTTGAAAAACCTGATTTCAGGTTGTCTCTAAAGCAAATGATGTGCTTGTTCCTGGCAAACTGCCAGGGCTAAATTAGCTTGATATATTTAATGCAACCGCAAGCTAATAGGCAGCCTGGTCTTCTGTCGAACCTGGGCAATCTCTTAAATGTTTAATCAAGAAGCAAAATTAGGACTTAAAAATCCATTGCTTCAAGCATTGTTTTTCTTCTAAGCAAGCAAGTAAAAATTTCAAATCCCCTCCGCCAGGGCAGCACTTTCCGTGATGCCCAAGGCATCTCTCTTTGGTCTGCAGGATGCAGCGCTGGAGAATCAAACCCGCCGGGAGAGAGGAGCAAAGCTCTGCTGGCGGCCGGGGAGGAAGGGGCTGGGAGAGGATGGCACCGAAGAATCTGTTACAGATCCGTGTCTCTACACATAACACCCACACTCACACCCGTGCACATTCAAACGTGCAGCTCCGTTCAGCCCACCCAGTCTCCAGCGCGAAGTCCTGCATCCCTTGGGAGGCAGGTCCCGGCATTCCCGCAGCCTGCCCAGAGAACACCACCGATGCCCAGCCCTGAGTTCCCCCCTGCAGTGTTAGAACGTTGGGCTTCCAGGAACACGCTGCAGTGGTTATATACCTCTGACACTAGAGAAGGATTCAAATGATAGATCAGGCTGCCCAGGGCAGTGGTGGAGTCACCATCCCCCGAGGGGTTGAAAAAACGAGTAGATGTGGCACCTTGGGACAGGGAGATGATGGGATGAAGGTTGGACTTGATGATCTTAGAGGTCTTTTCCAACCTAAATGATTCTATGATCTCTCAGAGTCTATGCGCTGCCCTGCTGTCACTCTCTGGCCCTGGATCTCTCTACAGCGTAGACAGCACAGTGATTTTTCTTGCCTAAGAGGTATCACTACAGTATTTTCTTTTCCCTCTCACACATGACAAGAAGAGTCTTGCCTCCTCCAGCAGCAATATAACAAAGCAATAACACAGGTAATATTATACTCCCAGTCCTCCTCTAACTCATTTCAAATGTTTGCTGAAACCCAAGGGAAGCTTTGTCTTTTTTAGAAAACATATTAACTACATGTGAGCCTTGGTACATCCCATGTGGAACCCCAAGAGAGCAGCATAAATGTTTCTCAGCCATCGTTCAAAGAGAAAACACAGCTATATCTCCTAATAAAGCCAGAAGCATAGAACACTATATATCCAATATACCGCATTTGGGCAATTGTGGATAACGTTTGAGAAGAGTTAGCAGGCGAGAAGTCTGCAGGGCTCTCTCAGGCTGTCTTCTCTGCTTTGCTGGTGGAACAGCCAGATCTCCGTGTAACAGCTACACCACGAGGCTTTAGCACAGACCTACAATATCCTTCTGCTCTTCATTCCAGGGTGGGATGTCCGTCTTTGCAGTGCTCTTCATTCCAGGGTGGGATGTCCATCTTTGCAGCATGCTATGTAGGTTCTCCTAGCTGAAGTTCTCAGAACATGAGAGAAAAAGCAGCATCTTTGCCCTTTCCAGCATGCTGCTAACCTGCCAGCAAACAGGTTGGGCTCTCTCATCCCAGAGGTTAATAACTCAGCAGCCCTCGGCTGCAGCTGAAAAAGCACTCCTCGGTTTGGAGGCAGCGCTTTCCAGCTCACATGGCTGTGGGCACGGCTGGTGAACAAAACACCAGATAAAACCCACCCTCACCAGTGAGCAGCAGGGAAATGCGGCTCCTCGCTGTGCTGGAACCTCGTCCTCTCCCACTGTCATGCCCCCCAGGCAGAGAGCTGCTGCACGGCTCTTCCTTTAACCCGGGATCTTCCTCCCTCTCCGAACTGCAACGTGCTCATGAGACAGTATCATGGGGACACATGAGACTGTGCACAAATATTCCCTTGGGAAGGATTCACTGGAGCTTTACTGAGCGCTCACAGAGAGGGATGTTACCTCCTAAGATGGATTACAAACAGGATGCTGGGCAGCCTTCAGGAGGCAGATGCTCTCTCTTCCCTTTTTACAAGGTGTAAAAAACCCCCAAATCCTGCCTTGTCACAGCTGCACGTTTCCTCTGGAATGCTGCTAAACCCAAGTGGCATTCCTCCCCTGGGAAGGTGCTGGAGATAGATTCTCCAAGCTGCAGATTCAGATTTGCCAAGCAGCAGTAGTAGTTGGCGACTGGGTGCAGAGCTCTCCCAGGGACTGGGAAGGGAAAGGTGCACGGAGCTTCCCGCTCGAGCCTAAGCACAAAGTTTTCCGTTTAGCAAATACCTCAGGCCCTCACTTTGCAAAAAGTCCATTCTGAGCAAGCATTGGGAAGCAAACTCTGAAAGTCACTGGAACTCCCTATGATGACTTCACTCAAAAGAGGACTGAATTTAGACCAACTAGGTAAAGAAATCCATCCCTTTAAAAAATCACAGAATCACAGAATCATCATGGTTGGAAAGGACCTCCAGGGTCATCAGGTCCAACCTTTCTCCTAGCGTCTCTCTAACCACTACACCAGATCCTCAAGCGCCGCATCTATCTGTTCTTTAAACCCCTCCAGGGATGGTGACTCCATCACCTCCCTGGGCAGCCTGTTCCAGTGCCTAACCACCCTCTCAGTGAAGAATTTCCTCCTACTATCCAAACTAAACCTCCCCTGATGCAACTTGAGGCCATTTCCCCTCGTCCTATCGCTGGATTCTTCCACCTTTCCTTACCACTCTGGCAGAGGTGAAAGAATTTGGTGTCCGAAGCTGATCTGACAGGACCATCTGCGCTGGCTGACAGGACACCAGCAAAGGGGGATTCCTCACGGTTACGCTTTGAAGTTTTTTTTATGACGGCAATTGAAATGCAATGTGTCACTGCAAACCTGCTATGGTTAGCAGGAATAATGTCATAAAGAGCAGACACTCTGACAATCTATGGAAAATCCTTTTTACCCCAGGGCACACTTGAGTATTATGTATGGTCCCAACAGCATCTGCAGAAGTTGTATTATGGCCATAATTTCAGAGAAAATACAACTAACAGTCAAAGGAATTGTTTTGTGCCAGAAAGCAAATAGATTTTCTATGTCTCCCAGCAAACCTCCGTGGTTCTGAGCAGCTTGTGTTAGAAAACAACCTTAGTCGAAGTCACAGAGGCCCTGCATGCCTTTGCTTTATTCACGTTTCCTCTGATTTCACCAAGGCATTGGATATTCCCAAGAGCTTCCTGAGCTAAATGCAATCCCTGCTTCCACACTTACAGCTTCCAGTGACTGCAGGGAAATTTCTCCTCCTAAAAGTGGGAGAAGAGCTCATTCACCGGCTCTCAGAACGCTGCGTTTGACACTGGGGAAGATGGTAGAGACAGGTCAGGATAGTGAGGATTTGCTCCACACCCTTGGAGCCTCAAATTTCCACCTTGATGTAAAAAACTCATCTGAAGGGCACGGCTCAGTCCATGCTTCCAAACAAGCACCACACAAGACACGCAGATTTTAAAGAGCTTTCACGATAAATTGAGACCAAAGCTTATTCACACCTTTTTGGAGAAGACATGAAGAGACACAAAGGGTGGGATTCACCTCACCCAATGGTTAAATGTCTCCATCTATTGAAGTCACCCATCCTCCACCACCCACACACACGTTTAGGCCTGTGCAGAGATGGGGGAGCAGCAGACGCCAGCAGTTCATCTCCAGGTGTCCCAGATGCCTGCCTTGCTATGGACTGCACCACCCCTGAGGCACGCTTGTCTCTCTTGACTAGAGAAGAGCTGAAATTACTCTCTTAGACATCTGCTCAGCATCGAGATCTAATGTGACTCCAGCTTGGAGCAATCTGCTCCTGGGCCTACTGCAGACCGATGCAACAGCCAAGTTTTGGACTATTTCTCCAGCACGCTGTGCCTTAAACATGACACCGTCCTTCATCCACGGGCAGCGAGATCAACCCCTTCACTGCTGGGTGGCTCTGACTCAGCAGTGGGGGATGTGCCAAACCATCTTAAAAGGTCAGTAAGTTCCTCTGCCAAGGCTGCAAACAGCAGCTTGGCCCTTTCATCTGTCAGGTCTGTTTTATATCATCTGTCAATCGCTGGCATCCTGTCCTAAAATAACTCACTTCATCTCTGCTTCCAGCCTCCCAGCCCATCAGGCTGTTCCTGCCCTGTCACCTCCCATCTCCCGGTGTCCCATCATGGGCTTGGTATGACATGACAGGCTGAGCCGCACCGAGCCAGGGAAGCCGTGATCGTGGTTCAACCGAGAGAAGGAGAGAGGGCGGGATGGGTCAGAAGCACAATTAAACAGACCGCGTTCGATCAGCACTCTGAACCCACCACAGATGTGTTTCCTTTCAGCCCTGGGCAAAGTGTTTTACAGCACTTCATCCCGGAATCATGCCAGCTTCTTACAGCTCCCAAAGGCATCTTGTTCTGCTCCTGCCTTGATCATCAGATGTCAAAGGGAACAGATTCCCTCAGCTAGGCCATGTGGACAGAGCTGCAAGGAAGAGGATCCCTCAGAGCCCTCCACAATGTTTGTATCATCAGAGGCTTCAAGAATGAATGAACAACTTTATTCTGGAAAGACTTTTTTGCACCCAGTTGGAGTGACAGAGCAAACTGGGCAGCGGCTTTAGCATCACCAGAAAAGACTTGTAAGGGAACCGCCTTAACCCTGTCCATAAAATCCTGTGGAGTAGGAGCACAAAGAGGTGGGGAAGCCTCTTCACTGCAGGCTCAAGGGAGCTGCTGACATGCTTTGGGCTGATCAAGAGACCTCAAGTTTGTTGCTAAATAATGGTGTGGATTGGCTCAAAAACTACAGAACGCTCTTTCCCTCCCTCCAGAGATGCACTGTTAGCCTTCATTACAGGGTGTCATTAATAATTAGTAGCTATGGCAATATTATATGCGTGTAGAAGTTCAGTAGCTCATAAATCTTGTGAGGAACTTTAAACTGGTAGATGAGGTTCTTGGATATGCTTGTACAGTAACATTTACTGATACAGAGCTTGAAAGGGAAATGTCTGCTACTCGCTTTGCAGAGATGTCACACGGGGCTGGATTTATGTGACACCCACTAGGCAGATACTCAGCTGATGCAAGGTGACAGCTACCTGAAAGCCAGGTGATCATCTGCCCTTCAGGGCCCAGAGGAAGAATGTGTATGACCTTGGTTTGGAAATGCCAGATGCAAAGGAGAAGGGAGTGGGGAAACGCGCGTATCTACACATTCTGTGAGGACAGATGGCTTTGCATGCTCCTGAAAGAACGATCTCAAGATCTTCCCAATCTTATTTTTTTAAAATACCTCGTCTTCGGCAACAGGTCAGGCTGGGTGGGCTAACGAGGAAGCACGGTGCTGCAGCACAGTGCTTCCTTCAGGGGAGAGCCCTCGCAGAGGGGCAGGGAGCACTGACCCCCTGCATGGTTCATGAGACCCCCCCAGAGCACAGCCTTCCTTGGGCAGGATGCAGGCACCAGCACGGACCCTGAGCTGAGGATGTCACCTCGACCTTCAGCTTCTGCCCTGCAAAATGCTTCTCTTTGGGTGGAGCTTGCCACCACGAAGTGGCACGTTCCGGGCTTTGCCCCCGTCCTGTTCCAGCTCTGGGCTCTGCTCCGTGCCACGGTGCATCTCTCCTGTTGTACTGCGCGTTTGTACGTTCAGCCCCGGCAGGGAGGAAAGGTGTTTGAAGGCACACAGGCACTTCGCTCGCCTGCTGTGATGTGGGACTGACAGCACCGCTCAGCTTCGCAGAGTTGTTGTGAGTACCAGCGTTAAAGAGATTCACTTGACTTAGGGGGATGGCAGGTAGGCAGAGATGTTCTCCTTCAAGCCTGCTGCTACTGAAACACGCGGCCTGGTGCTGTGCGAGGATGTTTCCCTTCTGCGTGCTGAGAGATCGCAACCAGGAGACGTCTGTGTCTCTTGTCATCTGCTCTGATAGGCTTTAGCAGGAAGGGAACATCAATCTGTTCCTTCAGGTTAATGGCTTTGTCTGTTCTACCTTATCAGGTGTCTCCTACCAGCTTCTACCTCGAGCAATGACAGATTTCCAGCCAGTGCTCACACGTTAACGAGAGCAGAGCCTGAATGGAAGCACGTGGCCCCTGCACCCAGCCCCGGCCCTGCAGACACTCGGCCACAGCACCCCTTTCCTCCCGAACACTCGCTGAAGTGTTTCGTTGCCACACGCGCTCCCTCTGGGCCACGAGCCACAGCCTGCACTCCATCAAAGGACACTGAGTCCGTTTCCAAAGGACATTCACTTCCGAGCTGTGGCTGCCTACCAACCACAGCAGTCCTGTCCCAAGCCCTGCTGGTGGAAGGTGTCCTGCTGAAGGTGGCCGAGCTCTGCTGACACAACCCTGATGGCGACGGACCCAGCACTCAACAGCCGGGCGAGCTCATGAAATGAGTACGCTGGGCACAAGGGAGATGCAAGCCCTGAGCTCAGGCCCCAGTCAGGCTCCCAAGCTCTGCGTGGGCTGGACACACTGAGAACAAGCTGGGGTTATCCCGGCCTAAATCCAGTGCAGTTTGCTGGAGTCACGGGAGTGACAGCAGCCTGGAAGAGCACACTCCAGAAAGACAGTGAGATACCTCCACATTCCTCTTTTACTGTTTCTGCAGCCCTGTACATGTCGGTTTTGTGTTTGAGCTCAAGTGCTCTTTACAAGGGTGGCTCCTTGCCCAGAGCTCCTATGGGCTTGCTCTGGATCTTAATAATTCTGTGCATTAATTAATGAGCTAGGAGAGAAGGGAGCATGGCCTGAAGTGTACGAGACCTGGATGCAGCGCTCCAGATGTGTCTCACTGGTGCTGGAGAGAAGGATTACCTCCTCTGACCTGCTGACAACGCTCTTCACAACGCAGCCCAGGAAGCTGTTGGCCTTAGAGGTGCTGGTTCATGTGCAGCCTCTTGTCCACCTGGACCTCAGAAGTCTTCCCACTGGGCTCTTGGCCAAATGCCCCCACACCGATGTCTCAGAAATGAAACTTGGATCTAACTGCCACATTTACGCTTCAAAAAACACATGCTCAGCACAGCACAAAAGGGTGTAATTACCATTTCAGAAAAAAAAAAAAAAAATTGTTAATTTGACGTTGTGCATTAGGGCTCTGACAGCTCCAGGCTCTTGTGAAACGCGTGTCAAAGAGACATTCCCAACAAGCACAGAAGTGTTTGTTTTCCCTCTTCTTACACAGAACAGAAGAATAGGGGCCAAGCTGAAGCAATGAGTGGAAAAATCGACTGTTAAAGGAGGAGGTAAAGTCATTACAAAGCAGTTTGTGATGTTCAGAGGAGGCAAGCGTGGGAATAGTTCTTCTTTGCAGACAAACGGGAGCTAAAGCCCTTGCAGAAGAGACGCAATCACACACCAGAGATGAGTCCCACCGGCGGGAGCTGAGCACCTCAAAAGCCTCTCGTGTGAACAACCAGCGCCTGCCCTCAGAAACAACCCTCAGCTCCTTTCTGCCATCGGCTTGATGGGAGTGACGTGCTCAGACCTGCAGAACAGCCTCACAGGAAAAACACAGGAGGCCTTCTTGGAGTATCCTACTCAAAGGGGTTTTCGTGTCGATTGACAAGAGAAAACTCCTTGTTAAGGCTGGGTTAAATGTCTCTTCTCCATCAGAAGGCTTGTTTAAGAAAACATCGAGGGAGTTTTTCCTCCTTTCCCAGGAATTGCATGTTTTCCACGCACACGCAGCGCCTTGGTTTGGTGCAGGAGCTGGACAAGCAGTGTCAGGAGAGGTGCGCGTGGAGCCGGCTTCTCCTGAGGAGACATTCCAAGGGCCCTTCTGACCCTCGAGCTCATGAGTTTTCTGGATTCATTTCTGTCACCAAAACTCCAGAAACTTCTTTTTTTTTCTTTTAGCACTCTAGACCTCCTCTAAGAACTAATAATGAAGAGTTGGAATTTTCAGCAAAATGATTTACAACGTCCGTAAGGGGAATTCTTGGGCTTTCCCAACCTGAGCTTCCTCCTAGGGAAAAGTGTGCGGCTCAAAAAGCAAACACTTGTTTTGCTGCTGAGAACACACCGACTTGAGCCTAAACATTTCAGCTCCGAGGGGTCCAGTATCGGACAGGACAGAAAAAGAGCCTTGCAAGACAGAACAAGCAGAAACGGTCAATAAATATATTTCAGAATGGTCAGAAATAAATTTCTGTATTTGGAAAGAATTTGGAGGCTGTATTCATATCCTACAAGGATAATGAAATATATCGCTTTCCAATGGCCTTAAGCAGTGTTTGATTGCGCAGAAAGAATTCAATATAATTAAAGAAGATGTTAAACAACAGCTATTCAAGTCAAACATTTTAAAACCTGCAGCTCCAGCTCATTGATACGTAGCGGTATTAAGAGAAGAATTCCAGGAACATTCCAGAACTTGTTACAATCTGGGGGAAATTGTATACGCAGGATATCAGATTCAGGCATAAGATGGTTTTAAACCCAGATTTTTAGTCTCCTGAGGGAATGTCCTCATCAGCAGGTGCTTGGCTTTCCTAGCGCGATGCCGACTCAGCCTTTCTGCCTGGTACCCACAGACACTCCCAATGTGCTCGCTCATCTCATCTCTGCTCCAGGGATCATCTCACGCTGTTGTGCTGACCCCCCTGTAGCCTCCTCCAGACACTCCTGCCCCCCTGATCTCCATCCTACCCCACAGAGACCCCCCCAAGATCTCTCATGTCCTCCTGACCACTTGTTTCCTACTGCACAGAATTTTTTCTTCCTTAGACATCCGTCAGTCACCAGCACGTTTCAATAACCTCCTGCCTTTGTTCAATTCAGGCCATCAGTGAGGAATGCATTAAACAAGTGAGAGAAAGTTCAGGCGACCTCGATGAACTTTATTAACATAGTACAAATAATTCAAGATTCCTAACAAAAGAAATGGGCTTTGGAAATACTCGTTTTGATTCCTAACCAGCTTTGGTGTAGCTGCCACACGGGGGTCACGCAGTGACCTTTTTTAGGAGAGCTATAGGGCAGGGCAGAGATGCCCCAGATTTCTTCTGAGACCGGCCGTGGAAGGGTAGAAGGCTGGCTGCTGAGGCCAGGACGCCGCGGGGTCACCGCTCCTGACCCGCCTGTCACTCAGCTACTGAGCTGTGCAGTGCCGGCGCTGGGACCGCTGCCAAACACGGTGCTTTAAACTACACCCACTCAGGACACAACTGATGAGCAGCTCGGCAGAGGAGGAGAAGACAGGCAGGGGCTCGGCCACCTCTGCAGGTCGGAGATCGTCTTCAGAGTCCCAGATCTCACAGTTATGGGCTCCTCAAGGGGAGTTTTCCATCTTCCTCCCCAGGGCACAGACAGCCTGGAGGGAGGACGCTCTCAAGATGTCACGTTTTGACGTGGAGGTGAAAGCTTCCCAGGCCCAACGGACTTCAGGAAGACTGCACAGGCAGCCAGACCCTTAGACCCACTCAAGGGCAGAGCAGGATGTTCAAGGAGTTCACTCTTGAAGTTTGATTTAAATGGGCAACTAAGAAAGCAAAGCTTTCCACAAAGCAGGATTAGCCCAGGTTGCATCCGCTGAAGGAGCACGAGAAAACCTACGTAGATCAAGATACAGCAGTAATTCTGCTGGGAGTTATCACTTACTCCTGGAGGGAAGAACCCGAGGAAGATGGTGCTGCAGAGCAGGCGACAAGCCGGTGCGGGCTGCGCTGCCCGGAGATAAGGAGCCGGAGGGAGCCCGGCCATTACAGATGGATGCTTAGCGAGCCCGCGATGACAGCGGGACGTTGATGTTCCAATGCTCCAGCAGCCAATCAATAAGTAATTAGAATGATTAAGTGAATTTACTACACAGAGCAATTGACAGAATGAATTTAAAAACGAGTAGATAAAGTTCGTAGGATAAGTTAACCCTTGCTGGCTCCGGTACTCCAACTCCCATTGCTGGATTTTTCCCGGATTTATAGATTTTGAAGGTCCCTATAGCATCTGGCAGGAATTTCTGCTCCCTTCGCTCGGGCTCTGAACGCAGCCAGGGGCTCCAGCACTGAGCCCCATCCCATGAAGACAAAGATTAAAGTATTTCTTTAGCTCTCACTCAAAACATTGTATAAAAAGAGAAAGGTGCCACTTAAAACTAAGATTTTTTTCTTTTTAATGGCAAAAAAAAAAAGATTAAAAGGAAAGATTGTTCTTCCAAACAGAAAGGAAAATTGGAGAATTCATCGATTAACAGAGGAAACTCAAATATCTCTCCCAAATAATACTAACACGACTGGGGCACATATTAAATATTTTATACCAATTATTTTGAAGTGCTTCATTTCACTTCCGAACACCTTGAAAAGCTTTCGCCTATTTATGTACCATCCATGCCTAAGCCAAAAGCTCCTTGAATAGAAAACCTGAATTTTGCTTTCAGAAGACCGTCAATTTTTTTTTTTAACTTTTCTCACTCACAAAAGAGAAAAATGACCTTTTACCGTGAAAAAGCAGTAATTGCGATGCATTTTTTATTTTCAGTGCACAAAGTTCTAATTGAGAAACTTCAGGGCACTCTTAACTCCATCTACCTTGTTAGCTTGTTCCAGGCAGGTTAATCAGCCTGACTTTGAGAAATGTGTGATTTCCTTCGGTTAGGACTTTGCCTGGCTCTCGCTAACAGGGCTAATGAGACCATCACACTGCAGGCTTCAGCAGAGGAAGCTTATCTGCTGTGACACATCCAACCCAGCACATGTGCTAACACGTTCTCCATTCTACTCATCTGCAGGTTCAGCGCCGCAAAAGCCTGAGAAATAAGAATACTGGGGATGGGCAGGAGCAGCCACTGGAAAAAGCGTGATCTGGGTAGACCTGGGTGGAACAATAAATGGGTTTTTTAGCAATGACCATCAGGACATCTTCTCTGATCTGGAGTGGCAGTCAATGGGTTCAAAAGCTCCAGCTGACCTGAGTTGGGTCCATCATGTCCTCCCGGGGCTCCAGTAGCGTGGACAGCTTGTCTCCTTTCCAAGCACGTTTCCACCAGCCACACGTTCAGCCTGGCCTGCTGTGAAGCAGGACGTTTGGGTTGGGGTTTTTTCTCCCAGAGACAAACTTCAATTATAATGCAAAAGGAGGATATGTCAACCACTTGTTTTGGAGACTATTCCAGTCCCTTTGCTAGCAACACCTCTATTTTAATTGCCTTTGCTGTGAGGTTTTGTCTGGAATTCTCAAGGAGGATGTGATTCATATACTTGGACTATTAAGGACTATACATCCTTTCAAGACTTTGGAGAACTGACCTAAGCTTCCAAAACGTGACAGGTGACCATCTTTACTGACTCCATGTCCATCTTTCTCTACTTCCTCAGGTCAGCTACTGCTCGTAAGTATTTGTGGAATTAAAAGTTATGGAAGCAAGTATCAACTGTTACTTCTGCTACATTAATGATTCTTATTGCAGCTGCAGAACCTCTTAAGTAGTTTGATATGCCTTTAAAGAAGAGCTTTTAGACAAGCCGTTACAACAAACCCAAATTTCCCCTAGACTTTTTTTCTAGGAGAAAGTTTCTCAAGCACCACAGAATCACAGAATGGGTTGGGTTGGAAGGGACCTCAAAGATCATCTCATTCCAACTCCCTGCCATGGCAGGGACACCTCCCACTAGACCAGGTTGCTCAAGGGCCCATCCAACCTGGCCTTGAACACGTCCAGCACTGAGGCATCTACAACCTCCCTGGGCAGCCTGTGCCCGTGTCTCACCACCCCCTGGGGGAAGAACTTTTTGCTAATTTCTAATCTAAATCTCCCCTCTTCCAGTTTGAACCTGTTACCTCTCATCCTATCACTGCAAGTCCTTATAAAAAGTCCCTCTCCAGCTTTGCTGTAGACCCCATGTGGATTTCTTGGTTAAAAATCAAAAAAGACACAGCCTTGAACAGATAAAAAAAGTTCAGAAAGTTCAGTCAGTTCACGCTGGGGGTGAGACTGTCCCTGGCAGAGATGTGTTAATCTGCTCCTAAAATTCTCCAGTTCATCTGAGGTCTATAGAAAGGGGTGGGACACAGCTCTCCAGGACAGTGTGGGAATAGTCAGGTCACCCAGAGAGCACATCTGGTGTCCTTCCAGCTTTCTGCTCGCATGCTTTCAGCAACCTCGGGTGCCTCTCGATTCTGAGGAGCTCTTTGGCAACAAACTATTGACACTTGCAGACTCCCGGGTTGAAGCTGTTTCTCAGTCCACTATTTCGAGCAGCAAGTTCAAGGTGCAGGTGCCATTTTCCATGTGAGTGCTCTAAATCACCACAAGATCAGGTGCCTCTCTGTCTCTGCTCTTCCTGCACTTTGGATAAGGCATTACCTATTCCTTGGGGTAGAAGACGTAACTTAGGCTGTGAAAAGCACTTCTCACCCAGTTCCTGCGAAGTCGTTCTCCAGAGGTCACACCACACAACTCTGAAGACGGAACAACAACAAGCCTGAAGCTGAGGCTCAGCCCTGGTGAAGGTCTCCGTCCCTTTTCCTTGTCTCGGATGCACAGACATTGTCTTTAACGCCCAAGGAAAAATAAGGTATCTTGTAAATGACACAAATTAATTCATTAATTCCCCGTAACATTTCCTTTTGCAGGAAGGCTGGAATATAATCAGAAATATGTTAATGTGCCATTTGCTAATTCCACTCTTAACTTCATCTGGGGACAGTAAGATCTTCTCCTCTGATATGTTTTCAATGTACTTGTCAGAATTATTAGATCTTGAAGAAGAAATAGTTTCTTGCCTTTTGCAAGTATTTTTTCATTCTTAGCTCTGTGTCCTCACATGAGGCAAATCAAGATAAACTGGTGTTTTTCCCCAATTAAGCCAAGACCATTTCAGCTGCCACTCATGCTCTATCTTCTCTAGATATCTGGAGTGCATTTTTACCGTCATTTTTCTTTCAAGGTCTTTTCTTGATCATAATTGGATTCTAAAATTAGCCGGAGAGAGGGACAAATTCAATTTTCTAACCATAGGTTACACTACTCCTGCCTATAGGAATAATATCAGACCACCAGCTAACGAGAAAGAAATGCAGGGGTGAAAGACGCGGCTCTGTGACCATTCAGTCCCTGCTCGCAGGCAGAGAAACAAACTCCAGCCTAGGACAAACTCAGGTCTTTCAGCCTGCCAAGCCTACACAAGCACAAAGCCCCTGCCCAGAAAACAACCGCGTTGGTCTCCTGGAGAGCAGCTCCTTGTCCTCTCAGATGGTGCTCACACCACCTGCCATGGCCAATACGAGCGGCTCATTCTCCCCGATTCCTCCTGCAGTCACTAATGAGAGGCCGGCTCTCCGAGATGGAGAAGCCAAGCCCCTGAATTAGGTTCCCACTCTAAACCCTGTCCAGGAAGGCTGTCGCTGACTGTAGAGCGATAGCGAGTGCTGTCATGGGCAAAGCATCTACAGCCTCCCACGCTTCTCCAAAGCCAGCTAGGATTCGACTAATCACAATCCGAGATTGTCCAAGTCCCCAGATTTGGGCTGTACGTCCGTCACAAGGTTTATGGAGATCTACATGTGCCTCTGGCTCCTGTCCTCCAGACAACCAGATTACTCTGATCTATTCCCACAGGTTATTCCATAGCCCCGACCATCCTTCCCTTTGCAATCGAGATGGAGTAGCTGAAGAAATGCTTTTCTAAATCACTGCCCATCTCTCCGGCTATGGGAGAGAAGAGGACAATGGGGAGATACTTCTGATGAGAATTTTTCTCTCTGATGATTTGTTATGTGGGAGGCCAGGGGAGGTTTAGATTGGATTAGGAAGAAGTTCTTTACTGAAGAGTGGTCAGGCATTGGAACAGGCTGGAATCACCATCCCTGGAGGGGTTCAAACAATGAGTAGATGTGGAGCTTCGGGACATGGTCTAGCGGTCAGGGAGATGTTGGGATGAAGGTTGGACTTGATGATCCTACAGGTCTTTTCCAACCTAAATGATTTTATGACTCTGACCTCCTGATTCTCCAGGAGTTTGGATGAGACATGGGTGCTACACGTAGGTGACGCTGCCAAGGGTTGCGAATGGTGGGTGTGGATTCAGCAGGCAGCTCTGGCGCCGACTCTGACAAAGTCATGATGCTTTTCTGCTTCTCATCTCTAAAACAAGGCTAATGCCACTGGTTGCCTTCCAGAGTGCCTGTCAGCTCTGAAATCAAGACTTTAATGTTCTTCCTAATACTTCAGCATTTATTTACTTTTTTTCTATTTTTGCTCTGTCCACAATACATTTTTGAGCTTACCATCAGCAGAGCTATACAACACCGGTTTTAATATTAGAGGGGATTGATACTGATGGGAGCCCTGTTACAATTTGTTAGGATTTTATGTTCCATGTCGAAAAAAAAAGAAATTGATGTGCTCAGAATTGGTGAAGTTATTTTTCAAGGGTTTAGTGGAGCTTAAATTACGCTTTGGCCTTGCTCTTCCCAGGGGTGGATTTCACCTGGGGTGCAACAGAATGGCCTGGTTAGTGAAGATATAGATTTCAAATAGTAACTCCTGCTGTTTAATGATCACTTAAACTTGTGCTATCATGATACATAACTGCTATTTCCCTTGAAGGTTCCCAGTGCAGAATCCAGGTTACCTATTAGAGAATTGAGAGGGAGCACAGGCGCTGAGAGGGCTTCAAGGCAGAAAGGAAAGAGAAGCTCAGACGGCACGTGACGGTGTGTGAACACCCCCCGTACGCCCCGTGTCACCCTGAGACAGCGGCAGCTGCTGTGCCTGTGAATCGATGTGGGGAGCCCGGCCGGCTGCGCCTCGCTGTTGTGGTGAGGCACTAATTCGAGCCATGGGCTTTGCTTTGGCCGATGCCATTCTTCCGCGGAGACAAAAGCCGTTTCTCCCGCCAGCTTACAGAGTCAGAATCAGCCGGGAGGAAAAGACTCATTTTTCAACGACGCGCTTGGGAGGAGGTGAAATTTTGCCTCCTTTCTCCCTCCAAATTACAGAACTGCAGTTTCAAACTTCTTAAGGAACTACGAATTCATCACTTGTCTATCCACTAAACTCCCTATTCTTCTATGTCCTTACGGGAGCCACTATTTCTTAGGAGGAGGAGGGAAGAATCATAGAATCGTTTAGGTTGGAAATGACCTCTAGGACCATCAAGTCCAACCTTACAATCATAGAATCACAGAATGTGTTGAGTTGGAAGGGGTCTCCAAAGGCCATCTAGTCCAACGCCCTACAATAAGTAGGGACATCTCAGGTCAGCTTGCTCAGAGCCCCATCAGGCCGGACCTTGAATGTCTCCAGGGATGGGGCCTCCACCACCTCTCTGGGCAACCTGTTCCAGCAATCAACCTTCATTCCAACATCTCCCTGACCACTAGACCATGTCCTGAAGCACCACATCTACTCGTTTTTTTCATACAAAAGAAGGAGCATAAACAAACAAATAAAGGCAAAACAAGGAGAACGTTTTGTTTTGACACAAATCAAAACAGAATTTTTCATTTGGATGAGCCAATCAATACTCATGAGCAATGTGGTATCTCTTTAAAGAAACTTCTGCTGGCAGACAGCTCTTGCCCACCTCCCTCCCCTCCTTCCTTCTGGGAAAGGAGGCTGACAGGCAGGCTGAGTGTATTTGTCTTTCTATCCTTTCTTTGTCTCCATCAGATGTGACGGAGTTCACTCCCTCATGCAGCGATCCATCTCCTGGAGTGACTGCGGAGAGTCCTCCCGGCTGGCACGCTCTGCGGCAGCGCCTCACAGCTTCCCACCGCGGAGCTGGAGTACTCAGCATGGGCCACGGATGCTCTAGTGAAAGGCGTTTTTGGCTAAGTTCAGTCTGTACAAGTCCCGTAAGCACATGGCACCTGTAACTGATGGGTGACAAGTGTCCTCTGCAGGACGTTTCAGTCAAGAGATAATAGGACAAATTTCTGTTGGAGAAGTGGGCTCAAGGGACTTAGAATCATAGAATTATTTAGGTTGAAAAGACCTTTCAGATCATCCCGACCAATCATAACCGTTCTCTACCAGGTCTGCTGCTAAACCATGTCCCTCAGTATCACATCTACACAGCTTCTACACACCTCCAGGGATGGTGATTCAACCACTCACTGCCCTGGGCAGCCTGGCCCCGTGTCCTCACAACCCTTTCGGTGAAAAAAAACTTCCTAATGTCAAACCTAAACCTCCCCTGGTGCAACTTGAGCCTGTTTCCACCTGTCCTGTCGCTTGTTACTTGGGAGAAGAGAGCAACACCCACCTCTCTACAACCTCCTTTCAGGGAGTTGTGGAGAGTGAGAAGGTCTCTCCTCAGCCTCCTCTTCTCCAGACTAAACAAGCCCAGGTCCCTCAGTCGTTCCTCATAAGACATGTTCTCCAGACCCCTCACCAGCTTCGCTGCCCTTCTCTGGACCTGCTCCAGCCCCTCAATGTCTTTCTTTTCACGACTTAGCATGGAGGAGGTTGGAAAACGCCAGTACGGAATCTGGTGGGTCCTGTGCTTGGTACATGAAAATGAGTGGCCCCTAGAGCTGCTCCTCAGGAGGAGGGATTTCTGAAGGCTTTAGATCCAAGTAACAAAGAACATGTATTTGGGGACGAGGAAATTCTCTCTTTTGTTTATAAAGCAGTTCCATTTTTTCCCAACTTATTTTTGCGTGTGCCTGGAAATACCTGCTTGCAAGTGTTTAAAGAAAATCTTTATCAAAAGTGTCTGCTTCCCATGTACATTTTTGGTTTTTTCTTCCTCCTGCCCTTTGCTGCCAAAACCCAAACCTCAACGTAGACGTGTGTCCAATGAAAAAAAAAAGAAATAACTCAAGAGTAAAATGGAATATTTCTACCGACAATGCACAGTGTTGCCACAGGAAGGTGTACCTTGATGTGACATCCTTTATTTTTTGACTGGAGGCTCCAGCCAAATCTCTGTCCTCTGATACTAGACCTGGAGACCTTTCTGCGGGATGTCTACCTTCCTGCTCAGAGAGGAGGCAGCTGCATATCACAGCAAGTGTTGGCCCAAGGCCCAGCTCATTTTTGTTCAAAGTTTTCTTTGAAAACCAGCTTCTGTTGACAAAGCAGCTCCAGCTATTTAACCAGGGTAATCCAGCAGTGCCTGCTCACAACCGCCCACTCCACAGCACGGGTGACACCTCGAGCAGGACATCAGAGCCACCAGTGACTTAGCCTGGGCTGAAGCCCTACCCTGCAACAGTGTCTTGATTCTCAGCGTCATTTTCTGCAGCACATTTGATGTTTTGAGTCTGCTGGTAAAACTCCTCATTCCATGTAAACGCATCTGAAGAGCCAGGCAACCTGCTGAGATCTGGAGGTAACGCCACTTGGATGGGAGGAGAAGGACAATCTCTGCCTTGCGTGCATCTCTGCCAGGTGTCCTGATGGCAACGGGAGGAGGAGGAGGAAAAAGATGCAAACGCCACTTCATTCTCCTCCGGGATTGAAAGAATCAATAAAAATGCACTGAGGATTAAAGAATTAAAGAGGGTAGCGGAGATGGCAAGGTGACAGACTCATTTTGATCGTTTAACCAAACAGAAGGCCCACGTGGCTGCTGCTCTCACATGCTTCCGAGTGCTCCACGCTTCCTGCTGTTTCCTCAGAATACAAGGAAACCTTTCAATGAAACCGCACTTACATTACATGAATCAGCCTCAAAACTGAGGACAGCCCACCAGCAGAGACGTGAGCTCTGTGCTTGATCATTCCACCTCAGCAAGAAGTACCACCAGGTGAGTCCACCTTGTTCTTGCTCACAGGTAAACCCCAGACTGGCTGTGCCACAAAGAGCACGAGGGCCCGTGACCTTGCCCAGAGCTCTGAAGCTCCGAAGAACCAGGTCTCTTTCCTTCTGTTGACAATGCCACAGATGAAGAACACTGGGAGAACACGGTGAGATGTTTCAATGCCGTCTGCTCCACAAATGTGAGTCAGAGCCCACGTATAACGCTGAGAGCTGGACTTTGAGCAATTTACAGCATCACCCCAGGAAAAGATTTCTGCCCAGCCCAGATGATGAGGATGACAACTCAGCAGCTCTTGTCAATACTTGAGTTTGCATGGCCATCATTTCTTTTAAGCAAAGTAGCATTTCCCAACACATCATTTTCTTCTCAGTCTTGCTCCTTTCTCCTTCCCCCCAGTGCCTGAGTTAAATTAAACATCTAAATTCCAGCTATTGAAAATCTTTCGTAATCACTACGGAAAGGTAGATTTCTAGACAAAACACTTGCAACAGAAGAATTCAAAATGCTTCACTGCAGCAACATCAAAATCAAAGCATTTCAGCTTCTCAAAAAGAAATCCCACTCCCACTCCCGTACATATTTATAGTGGCCAGAATTCTTCACTGAGTCAAAACAAGTGCACAACAGATTTTGTTTGCTTCTAAATGGGAAATCTGTCAAATCAGCTGTTTTGGTCAGTGCTCGTTACTGGTCACTCAAGGCCTGAGTTACTTCAGGGCTGATGGGTGGCTGAGAAGCCAGAGCCCTACCTGTGCTCCATCCCAGCTCGATGGAGGGTTGTGCTGTGCTGGGGGATACAGACCTGGACATGGTTTGTGACTCTGCACTCCAAGGCTGCTCATTTCAGTACTCAATACCCAAGAAGGAAGGCCACACGCTCCAAACGGTTGTGTATTAAAGAGGAAAAGACACAGGGAATATCCAACCTTGAAAAAACTAAATCGAACTCAAGATCTTTGAGAAGGGCAACAAAGCTGGGGAGGGGTCTGGAGAACATGTATGAGGAGCAGCTGAGGGAATGAGGACTGTTCAGTCTGGAGAAGAGAAGGCTGAGGGGAGACCTTATTGCTCTCTACAACTACCTGAGAAGAGGTTGTGGAGAGGTGGGTGTTGGGCTCCTCTCACAAGTAACAAAGGATAGGACAAGAGGAAACAGGCTCAAGTTGCACCAGGGGAGGTTTAGGTTGGATGTGAGGAAGAATTTCTTCCCCAGCAGGGTTGTCAAGGCCTGGCCCAGGCTGCCCAGAGAAGTGATAGAGTCCCCATCCCTGGAGGTGTTCAAAAAGCATGTAGACGTGGCACTTCAGAGCACGGTTTAGTGGTCATGGGAGTGTTGGGTTGATGGTTGCACTTGATGACCTTAGAGGTCTTTTCCATCCTCAATGATTCTATGACCTTCAAGACAAGTTTAACTACCGTACAGAACTCTAAAGAGGAAGAACAGCAAACACATAAAACAAACACAGGAATTTGTGGAAGAAGCAACAAGAAGCCACTGCCTACGTTGGCCACAGTCACTCTCGTATCCGAGCCCTTTGTCACATCCTGAAACAAAAGGGTGCTGCAGCACCGCTTTTTGAGATTCCCAGCTCAAGCTCTCGGGAGGAGCGCAGGTGACTCTCGAAACGTTCCCTGGGTGACACGCAGCCAGGGGTGCAGGTGTCAGTAGGAACGTGTTGCACTGTCTTAGTCACCTTGTCTTTGCAGGAGGTTTCTGTGGCTGGCCCATCGCTGTTGCTGATAAAAGACTGGAGGAAGGCAACGTTTTGCTCTACTTATACATCTATTTTTTCCCTATTAAAAAAAAATCCTATTTAGGTAATAGGCTCCAGAAAGGGGAAAAAATGTCCCATTAATGAGGAACCAATAGAGACTTTTCAAAGCACCTGACAGGGCTAAAGCCATAAATTCTCTGAATTAACTACAGTGGAGTTATGGACGCAAGCAGGAACTCAGCCAGGAATGAATTAAAAGAATTCAGCCGCAAATTCATCAATGTCCTGCTGAATATTTTAGCCCCTCAGTGGTCCAAAAACGATGAGGGAGAGAAAAGAATTGACAGTAATAACAAGGCTGTTGAACGTTCTTTGTGTGGCTTATTGGCAAGGAGATTGGTGAGAGGTGTAACAGCTCAGCGAGCGCCGCGACTGCTCCCGGGAGCTTGTGATCAGCGCCGGCAGCGAGCGTCTGTCCTCCAGCAACTGCTGCTCCCTGTCATGCCTCCGTCTTTGCTGGAAGAGAAGAGTCTTGGGGCCGCTTTGCTCACAGCCCATGGGAGAAAGCCAAGAGCCGAGGAAAATGTGCGTGTGTCAGACCGCCCCAAAGGTTGTTCTAACGTTTGGTTTTATCCACAACACAACAGGAGGAGACAGATGTAAAACAGCAACAAAGATGTTCTAACACGGGCCATGAAGAGGAAGGAGAACACTTTGCTGGGCGAGTGAGAAGCTTTTTGTTTACAGCCCGAGCAAGTCAATCATGGCAGCGCAGGCCTGTTTGACTTCATTTGTGAAATGGTGCTTTGGCCACCTGGATTCAAACGTTTCCCGTCCATTTTTCGGTGAGATAAATGAGCCTCCATCATTGTTCCTTACATTTCATTTAAATGCGGGCCCGTGGTTACACATCCAGGTTTCAACAATATATGAACCCATCTGCGTTAAAAATGTATGACTTATTTTATGTGTTTATTCGCATAACTTGGGGAAAAAAATGTCAAACCACTTATGAAAAAATCAAGATCGGGGAATTTTCTTCCAGCCAGTTCAAGTGGGATCCTTCACTCATCGGTGTAGTGGTCCAAAAATGTAAATGTTCCCTTCTGAACTAATTACCTGTAGTCTCTTGAAGAGACAGGCAGCTCTAAAGCATTATTTACTTCACGCATTTTGATACCGACCCCGAGAGAGGAAAGAAGACGTGCCGCCTTCTTTCAGCCTTCAAAAAAGTCCAGACAATTGGCGCAGACCGAACTCCTCCACCACAGACCTCTACACTTCCATTCAATGACACTCCTCTCTGGAGACGCTCGCAAATCTTTCCAGGTCACAGGGTTCCAAGCACAGAAAAAAAGCAAACTCTCTCCTTTTTATTCACACAAATACTCTCGGCTACATCACCAGACAACTCAACCAGCTCTAATGAACACTTGCCTTTTTTCTGAAAGAAAGCACACTGGGATGTAATACGCAGCTCTACTCAAAGCTTCTCAGAGGAAATAATCTGGGGTTTTTTTCAAAGTGTTAATAACAGGCTCATCTACTCTGAAAGCAGAACAGGTATTAAGGGAAGCAGAGGTGGAAGCCAAGTGGGGCAACATCAGCTACAACCTTTACTTTTTTAGGAAGAATCATAGAATTATCTAGGTTGGAAAAGACTTCCAAGATCATCCAGTCCAACCATAACGCAACTCCACTAAGCCCACTGCTAAACCATGTCCCTAAGAAGCTGATGCCTTAACTAAAGATGTAGCTGCACAGTTGCGGCACCAACAATTCCGCTCGTGCCTTACTGACTCCTGGCCACAGCAGGAGTCCATCCAGCACCTGCCACTGCAGGAGCTGGAAGTCAGAAGGCTACACAGAAGAACCACAATGTTCCTGCAAGGTTCTACAGCCCAAGCTCCGAGCGTTTTCCAGGTTTTCATCCGCACTACAAACACAAACAAAAGATGAATCTCCATTTCCAAGAGGATAAATGTCTATTGAAAATTGCAATTTTCCTTCCAATTCTGCATTTCTCCCAGCATGCAAAACTGGAGTCCATCCTGACCATCTTCAACAGACTTAGGGCCCAAGAACAGCAGGACTGACTTCAGCCCAGTGTGAAGACACTTGTGGATGATGCTTGTCAAACGTGGGGTTTATTCACTTTCTGTAGACCTTGTGTCACTTCACATCTCACTTCCATCAGTCAAGAATTCTTGGTGCCTTGCCACGGGATTTAAAACACACACACATCCCACTCCTGCACTGGAGATGGAGTCAGAGCAGCCAGAGCTGGCAGCCACCGTTCCCACCTCACCAAATGTAGCTGTGAGCAACCTGTGGCCCACCAGCTTTGCTCTCCAGTGGTTGGGGAGGGAATCTAGCCATTGCCGTGGACACTTACCACTGCAGACAACAGAAGTGGGGTGAGAAGAATCACAACACCCTTTTCTGCCAGCTTCTTTGCTTACCAGAATGCTCACCAAGCCCCTGGGTGCCTCCCTCTCCCTGCCTGAGCCGCTCTCACTGGAAGCTGCCTGAGCTCTTTTAGGTGGGTCCACATGGCTTGGACATCCGGAGGGACCACAGCCACCCTTGGGCAAGGCTTGAAAAAGGGGGATTCGTCCTTACCTATGAATTCAGCTTATTCCCAAGAGATCCAGGCTCTGGTGTATGACAGGACCCACGCAGGTTTCCAGAGCACACAAATCTCCTTCTACTGTAGCCATCATGCAAACATATCTGCACACCAATCTCACTCCACTCATCCCCCAGGTCATTCTTCAGGCTGATGGAGCAGTTTCTGCTTGGATATAATTGTTGGGTTTTTTTTTTCCTTCCCATTCTAATTAATCCTTCAGATTTTGTACCCAGGACCCCAGAGCTCATGGCTCTCTGGTAGGTCTAACATCTTAAAGATAAGATATTATGATGTCAGTCATGATGTATAATGTTGGCTCTTCTGCTCTAGGATCCAGCTTTATCTAACTGCTTCCCTGCTCCAAAGAATTATCTATCTAACATCCACAAATGTGTTTTGTTTGCTGTCTGTTTTTGATAACGCTGACAATGACAGACAATGCAATTTCTTCTGCAGGCTTCAAATACAGACTTAGCGGAGCTGGCACCAGGCATCTGCCCAAGCATATGACTTGTCAGAGCTTCTCTGCAGGAACAACAAATTGTTTCTCATTGATTTCAGCTCCTTTCCCAGCTGGGGATTTAAAATTGGAGAAGGATATAGCTCGAAAACATGCTCCTCAGACTCTACAAGGCAATTACCACGTGGTGGCCAGATCCTGAGGAGCAAACACACCCTCAGCTCTTTCAGAGGTAACAAAGACAAAAGCACCTAGAGACATAGACTAGAATATGTTAGAAATAGTTATGGTTGGGCTTGTTTCTAACCAGTAGTGTCAAGCAGAAACACACCGACTCAGAGGCCAGGTCCTCAGTCCTTGCCCATCAATCAAGACACTGCCTGAAAATTCACGAGGGCTTAGGGGATTTTTCATCACGTATTTTAGGCTCCGTTCCCTCGGTACCTGGTTTCTGGCCCTTTGGAAGGAATGTATGTCATGTTGTCAATGTTTTCTCCACCAGCATTTGGAAATGGGTGGAAGGGGAGAATTAAAAAGACAGGGAATTTTAAAGAAGCAAACAAAGCGTTGCGTGTTGTCGGATTGATAACAATAATGAAATTGTAACCGGCAACAGAAGAACCGATCTACACTTTTTCCATTAAATTCATGCTTGACAAAGTCTAATACAAATGAAGTGTAAATAAAAACTTTTATCTGGAGAAAATAAATACCAAAAAATGTGTCTGTGGATTTCCCTCCCAACATGAATCAAGGGCACGTCGAATGTTTAAGTTGCAAATTTTTTCTCTCTGCTTTGGTACTTCAGCTGCCCTTGGCCAAAGCAACATCACGGCGCGTACTGGTGCCAGCGGTGAGGACACCGTGATGCCAGTGAATCACACCAGCCCTCAAGATAAGACACAATAATAACAAAAATTATTCT
Organism: Coracias cyanogaster; assembly: GCA_033124195.1. NCBI lineage: Eukaryota > Metazoa > Chordata > Aves > Coraciiformes > Coraciidae > Coracias > Coracias cyanogaster. Next base: position 82,114 of record JAVSBS010000346.1, read on the forward strand.
TAAACTTCCATCCATCTTGGGGAGGAAGAGGAGAGGGAAGGGAGGAGGTTAGGGATCAAAATCCATATTTAAGCAGATACGTTATTCATTATCCAGATCTAGATTTTCGTTATTTGCTGTCAGTCTCCCAGGTCTAAAGATGCAGCCCTGTAGCACATGATTTTACGTTTCAACCAGCTCAGAAAGAATTCATTTCCCACGCACAGAGGCACGGGGTGTCTCCGGCAGAGATGGATTTTTCATTCCCTTCTCTTTTTCTTCCCTTTTTTTTTTTTTTTTTCGAGAGAACCCCATCAGTGCTTCAAAGCTCGAGGAATGTCAAGGGCCATAAAAAATACTCGATTTAAACTCCGCCTGCTCCTCCAGGGAATGTGTCTAATCCTGGCTCGGTGACCTCGGGACGCACGGTACCACGAGGAGCGGTGCCAGCTTCTCTTCTGAGTTTTCATTTCATAATAAGCCTCCACAAAGGATCAAAGAAAGAGCATCCCAGATAGCCAGAAAAGCCAACAGACAGAGAAGAATTGATACACTACAGTTCTCTGTCCTGCACTGAATCACTGAAAAAAAAAAAAATCCTTTTTATTAGGTTTTTTTTACCATTATGACTCTTGCTGGGGATTGATGTTGCCGGCAGCCCTGGGGACAAGAGCTCCCTCTTTTCCTGCAGCAAAAACAACACGGTGACGAATTTCACTGGGTTCTTTGGAGGCAAGGCTCTCCTGCGACTCGGTAAAACAATCATTCACTTTATTTCACTTGAGAATAAAGGACTGAGGCAGAGAGGCGTGGACAGCCCCAGAGAGCAGGCACCCTGCCCTGAGCAAACTCCCTCCCGTGCTCAATTCTACATCTGCTGAGGCCTTTGGTCCAGAAGGAACGGAAGGTGCCATCCCGGCCAAGCAGCTTCCTTGTGGCTTCCAGCGTGGCTAAAGGGACTCTTGGGACTGGATCCTGAAGGTTTAGGAGTGGGACAAAAAATCCCTTGAGATGTCTGGAAAATGCCACTGAACCTACCAGCATTCCTTCCTTGGGATGACAAGGAGGGGGAACACGCTGCAGTAGAAAACGGGGAAATAGGTGACGCTGTTAAAGCTCAGAGGAACTCAGCTTGTGTTTCCACACCCTCCAAACAGATCTCTCTCTCCTCCCCTTCCAACCCAGCACTTACGCACATACATCGACGAATACGTGTGTTTGTGCCATACCAGGGCCACAGCGCAGCTCTGCCACAAAAGCACACTCTGAGCATCCTTGAGTCACAACATGAAACCATGTGCTGATGCTGGAGAGAAGAATTAAGCTCCCACCACTCTGTCTGTTCTCACTGCCACAGCATCACCAGATCGGTGGTGATCCTACATGCAGTGACCTGGGGACTGATCCGGTTTAATCCATCTTTTTTTTTTTTTCTGCTGGGTTAGTTTTAACCTGGACCATTCAGGTTGGAAAAGATCTCTAAGATCTTCAAGTCCAACCATAAACCTAAACTCCCATGACCACTAAACCACGTCCTGAAGTGACATGTCTACATGTTTTTTGAACGCCTCCAGGGATGGTGACTCCACCACTGCCCTGGGCAGCCTGTTCCAGGGCTTGACCACTCTTGCAGTAAAGAACTTCTTCCTAGTATTCAATCTAAACCTCCCCTGGCACAACTTGAGACCATTTCCCCTCATGCTATTACTAGTTACTTGGGAGAAGAGACCAGCACCCACCTCTCTACAACCTCCTTTCAGGTAGTTGTAGGTAGCGATAAGGTCTCTCCTTGGCCTTCTCCAAGCTAAACAATCCCCATTCCTTCAACTGCTCCTCTAAGACATGTTCTCCAAGGCCCCTCACCAGCTTGGTTGCCCTTCTCTGGACCCACACCAGCACCTCAATGTCTCTCTTATACTGTGGTGCCCAAAACTGAACCCAGTGCTCAAGCTGGAGCCTCAGATCTGCTCTCTGTGGAGCCTCACTAGTGCTTGCTGGCACCAAGGAAAGGGCCATTCCTACAGCAGGAACCTCTGTCCTGGGGTGTAGGAAGGAGCATTCAGGGCTGGGATGAATCTCTGTCTATTGGCAGCTGTCTCTCTCCTACAAAACAGCAAGAAACTAATAATATATGTTTGTATTTTAGAGGCGTGGTGGGTTTGGAGGTGGGGGTTTTGCCACCTTGCTGCTTTGCTGCTGAAGTGGAACATCTTGGTATATGGCCACTTTACACGGTGTCACACACGGAGTGACTTCTCTCCACAGCCATTTCCCTCTGTGCAATGCCTGTCCACCATGGAACCTCCCTCTTAATTACAACCATGTCTCTCAGATTGCTTCTAAACGTGGAAACTCGAGCTTAGCTCATTGGGAGGCTTGAAGGAGAGGGGGAGTTGAAGAGATGACTTAATTTTCTCCTTCACCAGTCCTGTAGGATGAAACTTCAGGATGCCCAGACCTCAGAAAAATTGCCGAGGCCCAGGGAAGTGCTGACACTATATTCTTGAGTTCTCTTCAACTGGACATCCTTCAGTCTGAAGCACCCAGGCAGCACAAGGCAGCTGAAATCACATCCTTGGCCTTAGGAATTTTTAATTTCTCCTAAATGAATGGCTATGGTAACTCCTCCATGGCTCCTCTGTGGATCCAACAGCAGGACTTTAGGAAACATTTTTTCAGAGCATCTTACAAGTTCCAAGGGAAAAGCACGACAGTTTTTGCTGGGGTGTCTAATTTCTATGAGAGGGAAGGATTACCCAGCCAAGAGATCTGCCTGGACGTGGCTTCTCTCCTCCAGGCCTCATTAGAGACATGGAAGTCAAGCCAACATGGTGAAGTATCACAAACACAACCCAGCTTTGTGTGAGAAGGGCGGGAGCTTCTCCAGTGAGTGCCTGACCTCTGATGATACAGAGAAAGTGGATGGTGGTCCCACCTCTGAGCCTGTGATACCACGCCTGAGATCACTGCTCAAGACGGAGCCTCACGGTTGTTCTACAAAAGAGTCCAGCTTCCCAAGGCAATTCCCTTCCTAAACAGTAAAAAGGTCCTTCACAAGAGCCTCCAAAAGGCAGCTTTCAGGGGAGAATGAGGAGGGCTTGAGGGAATGAAAAGGTCTTTCAGTGCAACTGAAATCTTCGTGCAAGACAAGTTGTTCCAAGATGTAAGAGCCCAGCCCTGCCAACTGTCCCAGCAGGGCTCCTGGCAGAGGAGGAGGAAGGGAAGATGGTGCCTCTGGACGGTATTTAGGATACGTGGCCTTCCTCCCAGCCGCAGAGGAGGTGCTGAAGGTGATGGCCACATTGGCTTTTGCCTGCTAAGTGGGACTCAACGTGCCTGCCAGAAGCAGTGAACTGGGGTATTTTCCAGTGCAAGAGCCAGCCAGGTGTCTGGCCAGGAGTCCGGAGCGAGCTGCAGGCTACAGACCAGCTTCATCACCAGATGGCCAGGGCCCTTGGTAGAAGCTATAAATTACTGTCTTCACAAGCAATTTGCACTCATCATCAGGCACTGGCTGGAGCGCAGGACGGGGCCGTGTCTGACACGGAGATGTGAAGCAGCATGTCAGCTCTACCCCAGAGACGAGCACGGGGAACGTTTTCAATGGAAAGAAACAGAATCATCTCACTTCATCTTGCCTTTTGCTTTTCTAACATTTTACAATTAAACACTTCATTTGAAAGTCTCTCTCTTTTTCCTTTATTTTCCTTCCTTTGCACTGCCCCCGCTTCCACCTTGTATTTCCACTTTCTTCTTTGTGAAAGGGAAAAAGAAAGAGGGAGAGAAACTGGGACTGACAGTCCCAGCCCTCTCCACTGCAGGTCAGAGGAAGCTTTTTCTTCTTCTCCTTCCTCAGATCACTAATTTTTTATTTTCCTTTTTTCTGGGTTCATCACCAGTGTGATAAGCTCAGAATTGTTTTCTTCTCCCACCCTTCTTTCAAGGCAACCTTGTACCACAAACTGGTCTTTTTTACAAAAAACAACAAACCAACCAACCTGTTTGATTATTTGCTCTTTCAAGTTTGTTCTACCAGATCTCTCCCAGGCCCAAGGAGCAGAGAGAGAACTGACACTTCTCGGTCTAAATTTGGGGCTTCAGAGAAAGAGGAGGCCTTCTAGGTGACTCCTGGGGAAAGGAGGTCATCTGTTTTCCAGCTGTTCTCAGCTCTGCCCACCTGTGACTAAAGACCTTGTGAACAATGAGCAACCAGAGATGTGGAAGATAATCCCCATGCCCTCAGCACCAAGGCACCAGGAGTTCCCACTGTCTCTGATCCCTGCCAGCTTACAAGCGAAACTCAACCTTCTGCCTTGCTTCCCCAAACTTCTTAATTAGCTGTGCAATTAGGTACTCAACAGCTGCCTTCTAAGGTGGCCTAAAGATGTAGTGTGTCCCCAGCAGCTGACAATTTTGCCAAGTATTCATCTTTTCTGCCAAGAGTGATGAATCAAAGTGAGGAGGAAACTTCTACACTCCCCTCAGTTGACCTGATGTGCTCTGGAGCTGGAACGCGTCTGAAAGGGGAAGGTGTCCTGCCGGGACTGGCCCATGAATTCCCATGGGGAGTTCAAATAAGCTCCTTTTGTTCTTTAGGTGAGGGCCAGCAGATGAAGAGCTTTCCCTTGCAGAGCTCAGAGGTGCGGACAAATGCTTCCCAGCGCCAGAAGATGTACAGGAGTCCTGGCTGCTCCTTGAGTCCAAGGCATTCAATGTAAAGACGAGATGATTTTCCACGGGACTTAAAACGGAGGGTGGAGCTCACATTTGCACCGAGAGCACTCTCTGGGGCTGGGCGTTCCTGAAGTCCACCAAAATCCCTCTACCTCACAAAAGGGCACAACTTTGGTGAATGCTGCAGGGCCAGTAAGTGTCGTGACCGCCACTGGTCCAACACCTTCTGAGATCTGCCATCCTCAGCGCCTTAGCTGTTATTCAGGTATTGTAGGGGTTTGTTGGGGGGTTTTAGAGTGAATTTGCATTTCAGTTTTGGAGGGAATTTTCTTTCCAGTCCCTTCATACCATCTAGTGGAGGATCTGGGTAAAACACATCAGCAAAAAGTAATGCTTAGAAAGTACCAGGTGGTGTTTTATCATCTGATATCAACATTTCTGTGCCTCTAATCCAAAGGGATGGTGATGAAGGTGATAAGTGAAAAGCCCTCAGTTCCTATAAACAGGTAATCATCTTGGTCTGGAGATGGAAACCGAGGGGAAACACAAAACCTCTGGGGCTTATTCTTGGTTTGCAGGAAAAAAAGCAGAAACAGGTGACATGTAAAATGAAAGAGAGATTGGAACCAAAACATGAGGGTAATTTTTGGAAGTGAGTGGATGTATCTGAGGTGGAAATTATGTGAAAAATACACACTCAAAACACAGGGTTTTAGCCCTAAGATTGAGCTTCAGTTTTCCTCCCTGTGCAGCCTGGAATCTTGCTGCTTCAGCTGTATAAATACACTGTGAGATATTATCTGTATCTTCAGAAACCTTCACCATAGACAGAGGAGAACAAAACGGTCCTGACTTAAAGGCAGAGGTGGAAGCTGAGGCACCAATTCAAATAACAGGCAAGCTTCAACTCACGCAGACATCAACCCAAGGCCAGAACATGGAACTTCAGCTGCTACTTCTACCACCAAATTCCACTTTCCTTTCATTTTCTCCTCCTTGAATGGCTTGAAAAGCAACCCCATTGGGAATTTGCATGGCTGCATCCCCAAACCATGCCTCTGTCCAGGACGGCAGGAGGAGCCAGCCCCTTTTGAAGGCTTTCACACGCTCGTGGCTGGATGATGCTTTCCACGGAGGGCTGCACAGCCAGGAAGAACACAGGGAAAACGGTACATCTGATGGAAGTCTTTTGACAAGTTTCCATGACAAAACATAGAATATTGTCAAAGCAGCTACTTCCCGTAAGAAGACTCTAAACTAAAGCTTCTGAATCAACATTTTGAAATTCCAATGTCAAAAATTACATTTCCCTGAAACTAGGTATTTATTTTGCTCAAAACAGATGATTTTCAGGTTGCTGTTTCCAAACCAACGTTTTCCTGCATAAGTTTAATGCCACTAAAATGTTGGTATTTTGGCTTTTGATCCAGTTAGCGGACAAAAATGAATGTCAAAATAACGGAACTCCTAGCTAGAGAAAATTTCTTTTTTGGTTCTAGAGAGTGAAGGAGCTGCCAGCCTGAGGCCAGGCGTTCCCTTGGGTGGTCAGAGCTCTGAGCAGGGCACATCCTACCAGCTGCTGGGCTGGAGAACTAACACAAAATAAGCACTGGGTTAAAGAAAATGATATTAGAAATGGTTTTGTCTGAAAGTGGTGGCAAAAAGCGCCAGTTTCCTGCCATTAGACGAACAATTCTGTCCCTGGCTAGTGACAGTTTTTCATTTAGATTAAAGGAATTCCAACAAAAAGGCAAGGGAGAGGCTGGTGTGTCGGCCAGGACGTTACCTCATGCTGCGAGAGACCCTGTTTTCACTACAAATCCAAAAGACAGCACCATACAAGCTGCTATGAAGAAATGAATTCTATCCCAATCAAAACCAGCACAGACCCTAAGCTCTGCTGAGACTTCACGTCCTTGAAGTGTCACAGGCTACGGCCAGAAGCAAACAGGCACCCAGATCCACCCTCACGTATTGTCCACCCACTAGTCCGAGAAGATGATTCACCGGTTCCTTCCTCTGTGCTTGAGGACCCAATGGGGAGGTTGGGAGCTCACCACGTACAATTTATTGGTGAACAAACACATGAGTTGAAGCCGAGATCTCCACAGAAACGTGTGCAGAGCAGATCATCTGTTGCGTTCTTCGTTTCTGAAACCCAAGTACTTTTTTTTTAGGTCTCTAAGAACTTGATCAAAGCAACCATTAGTCCCGTTTCTGACTCACGCACCAGGAACCATGTGTAGACCACCCAAAGTGAGCTGCCCAACATGTTAGCTGGAAGCATCAGTAAATATGGAAATAGGGACAAAGCAGAACCAGTGGGCATGGTGCTGGCTGGTTTGGGGTCCAGAGGGGTGAAGCCAAGTGGTGACTGAGAAAGCTGCCTGAAGATAAACTAGAACCAATGGGTGAATGATTGGACACTGCTGACCCCTTTCTAAGACGAACCAAAAATCAAGAGCAATCACAGATTTATAAAACAGCTCTCAGCAAGGTCTCTACAAAGTCTTTTTTAGATCTCAACTCACCAAGCCCCCACGGCCACACCAGAGGTCTTGCTATGCTGGGAACAGCAGAATTTCTCCTTAGAGGGAAAAATCTTTCTTCTAAAGTCTGACACTAAAATATACTCGGGGCCCTTCATCAGATCTATAAAGGACCAGAAATTTTCCAGGCAAAAATCTTACTGTATGTTGCCATGACAGGGTAATTTCAGCAGAATCAAAGAGAATTTTGCTCTTTATGCCAAATTACCCCCTCAGAAACTCAGAGCAATCCATTTAGTTCAGATCAATGTAAACGAGATGTTCTTTTAGGTGTCCAAATACCAGTTTGCCCAGCACCTCGTGGACAATTAACTTGGCCATGCCTCAGCCATCCTTTGCACGACCTGAGCTCATGTCAAGGTAGTTCCTTTCCAAGAATATATGGCAGAAGTCACCGCTGAAGCGGCGATTTCAGATGGTAGGGAAGAGACCGCTCCATCTACATTCCTGCACACGAGGGAGTTCAAATGGAATCTAGAGGTGAACCGGCTGCTTTGCCCCTCCACAGCCTGCAGCTCCTCCTGCACAAAGTCCCCGGCCAAAACCAATATCAGTCCCCGGCAGCATTTAGCGACTCTGGCACCGAAGTGCTTTTAAAGGCTGTCACCTGCTGAGATGCTCGGGCACAAGCAAGGAGATAGAAGAGGGGAGAAGGGCCCAAGTGAGGCAGCTAGTTAGAGTGCAGAGGGACGGCTGGAGATGTGTACAGACAGACCTGCAAACTGGGACAGACACCTCTGCAGAACAACAGCCACTTGTCCTCCCATCTCACTGCAGAATGTGCTGTCCCAAAGGATTTCTGTCACGCTGTGGTGCTGAAAAGCAACGTTCAAGTGAGCTGATCACAGAGAGACATGAGTATGCGGCGCCTGAAGGTTTCTGGGAGCATCCCTGGCCTTTGATATGTGGAAGTGGCTCTAGGTGATGGTTTCCCAAGTGCATCCTGATGCTTATGTATGATGTCCCAGAAACGCACGGGATTTATTCAGTGCCTTAAAAGGTGTAACATCGGGCTGCATTCTAATATGGCTCTCTACATGACAAGCACACAGCTCCTGAATCAGCATTCAGCTCTCACGCACCTCCAGGCTCAGAAAAAAATGTGCGTTTTTCAGCTTAATAAATGCAAGAGACCGTTCTGGCTCATAGCTGGAAAATAAAGGGCATTGGGGCGCCTGGTGTCACTGGGGAGGGCACAATTTGCAGCACGAACAGAGCTGCTTATCTTGTATCTACAGGCTATAAGAATAAGCATTTCTCTAGCAGCAGATCCCGCACGCACACACGCCTGCTGTAGAGCAGCCAGCTTGGCAATACCACACACAACTTCATCAGCTTGCAGGATTTTTTTTTTTACTCAGGCAGTGCCGCAGAACAAAGGCAGTCGGAACAACACCATGCAAACTGTTTCTCGCTAGGAACCGGAGTTTTTCACTGAAAAAATCTTTTGGCCATAGGTTTCAAAGATTGGATTAGAAATTATAAAGAAAGTAACTCCCTAAATGTCAGAAAGCAGAAAGAAATTTCTTAACTAGCTTAAAGACCGTGATTTTTAAATCTAGGTTCCCTCCCAGGAATTACAGCTGACTACATCACAGAATCATAGAATGGTTTGGGTTGGAAGGGACCTCAAAAATCATCTCGTTCCAACCCCCTGCCATGGCAGGGACACCTCCCACTAGACCAGGTTGCTCAAGGCCCCGTCCAACCTGGCCTTGAACACCTCCAGGGACGGAGCATCCACAACTTCTCCCAGCAACCTGTGCCAGGGTCTCACCACTCTCAGAGTGAAGAATTTCCTCCTAATTTCCAATCTAAATGTCCCCTCTTCCAGTTTTAACCTGTTACCCCTTGTCCTACCACTACAGGACTTAGTAAAAACTCCCATCATTGCTCCATTCCTTCTTCACCGTCCCAGCACAAATAAATAGCCATGGTGCAGCGCATCCCTCTGTGAAACGCTGCTGCGTGGTTAGACGGAGCCCAGGCGCGTATCAAAGACACAGCACAAGCCAACCACAGCTCTCCCTAGTTCCATTTTAACGTCAATCCCTTCCTGACCTGCTCATCATCACACCAGATTGGACCTTAGCTCGCATAAAGGGCCATCGCAAGCCATGGTCAGGACCAGACACTTCAAAATGAAACAAGGAATTTTTTCTGAGAGAACCTTTACTTGAGAAACAAATCAAACCCCCTCATACTCAATGGTAATATTTCATCTACTTCACTTCGCTGTTTGAAGACTCCTCCATTTCTCTTTGCAGCTTTACTCCTGTGTTATATCCTGTTTCCTTGATACAATTCAAAATTTAGTTTTAAAAATTTCCAGCATTCACATACACTCCTCTAAAATCTAGGTTTAATTTCCTGAATTTAATCTTAATTTAATGAAGAATCGCTTCTTCGGGTAGCAGCTCAGGAGCCTGGATCTTAAGATCATTGTTCACCGATCCAGGATCTGACAGAGTCTTTGGAGACTCCGTGACATATCCAAAGGTCTAAGTTAGCACCTCTGCTTCTCTTGCTAGCGCTGAAAATACAGCTGAGCTTTGCTGAGGGTTCAGCAGTGGATTATTCTGCTCTGACTGCCTACATCTGCCCCAGGACCTGCACTTCCACTAGTGCCCTTCACCACAGGCTGCACAGGAGGGTTTCCTGTTGGCTTTTATTTCTTCACCACAAAATTTCAGTTTACTGAAACCAGAGCTTTTCTTCAGTGAGGTTCCTTGGGTCCAAAGGGAATTTCTCCGCAACAGTAGGAAACCGAGAGAGAATGAGTCATGGGTTACGGGCTGCATTGCTGGTCAGACCCGTTCCCTCTGGAGATTGCTCAGTTCCTGGTACTGACCCTGGCCAGGGAACGTGATGGGCAGCGGGTCTGGTTGAGGACACAAGGGTGGGATTGTTCTCCAGATGCCAGGTTACGCGGACTCACTAAGTGATACACATAACAATTTTAGGGTGTGCAGTGTTCAAATGAGAAATACCTATTTTTAGAATTCTACAGCCAACAGACACAAATTTAACCAAAATCTCCATTTCATGCCAGAAAGCAGGTGAGGAGGGAGAGTATTCACCCAATTTCAGTATACAATAAGTGATGTAGAGTCACAAATGGCACTTGACACAGGCACAAATTAGAGCTGCCTGGAGATTTGGGTCAACAAGCCTCTGAAAATACCCTTAAAAATAAAGATAGCCCCTGAAGCCATCTGCGTTGTGGCAAAACACCTCGGAAGGCACCACGCAGAGCCTGCTTCCCCAAGGCACAGCCCAGACAACCACGGGAGCTCAGAGAAGCTGAATTCCCCCTTTTCCGTTCTCTGCTGCAAGCAAAGTCGAGTGCAGAGCGGGACCTGGCGAGGCTCTGCTCAGGTCCAGGGGAGCTGGGTCTGTGGTGAGACCTGCAGACCCAGGTGGAGGCCCCTGGATGGTGCTGTTGTTCCACAGCTGGGTTTGCTGCCCGCAGAGCAGGTTAGAATCTGCACTCGCAGACTTGTGTTGGGAAAAAAAGGAAAAAAAGAGCTGGAAAATGCATCCGAGGCTGTAAGATAGCGAGGGAACAATCTGTCTCGGTGCTGAGATTTAGGAATCAGTCAGCTCAACCTGAAATTTGTGACTGGTCACCGTGGGGATTTCGTGCTGCTAGAAGAAGGAATGGCTGGGTCACTACGTAGGATGAGGCGAGCCAAGAGGTAAAGACTTCAAGTGCCGTATTGCTGGGACTGTCACCCTTGCCTGTCAAAAAGTGGTTATCCAAACCAGAGCCCTGCATGACGGCAGGAAGGTCTTTCCTCATTTTTATAACTTGGGAAGCTGCAGTCAGTGGAACTGGGCAGGAAACAGAGTTCTCATTCCGGTAAAAATTGCCAAAAGATTGAACCAGAATCCTCCCAGAAAACTCAACCACACATCAGAGCAAAACAGAGACCCCAACAAACGATAGAAAACAAAGTTTCGTAAAAATGAGCGGTCAGAGCACCCCCCTGAGAGGTGACCACCCTGCTTCAAATACGGCGTAACTCAGGAAAACAAGAAACTAAGCTGATGCACTATAAACTCATCCACAGCTAATTTCAGTTATCGCCTAACAGATACCCCAGATAAACCATTTTCAGGCTTCCCACTGAAGCTGTTGTGCTTTGGAGGCACCATCAAGTGAGAGGAAGACAAAGCTCTTGGATAAGTGACCAAGGCACTGGAGTGGGCAGTGGAAAGTGCTTTTATAGATACAGAATAATAGAATCATAGAATGGGTTAGGTTGGAAGGGATCTCAAAGATCATCTCATTCCAACCCCCTGCCATGGCAGGGACACCTCCCACTAGACCAGGTTGCTCAAGGCCCCGTCCAGCCTGGCATTGAACACCTCCAGGGATGGAGCATCCACAGCTTCCCTGGGCAACCTGTGCCAGTGTCTCACCACTCTCAGAGTGAAGAATTTCCTTCCAATTTCCAATCTAAATGTCGCCTCTTCCCGTGTGAACCCATTACCCTGTGTCCTATCCCTACAGGCCTTACTCTCTGAAACTCTCTGAAAACATTTTGGTTTGGGGTCATCTACTTGACTTTATATCTCCTTCAGTGTAGACTGCGCAGTCAAAGCAAAACCCTTTGATAATTTTCCATTGGAAAATGGAGATGCTTGCCAGCTCTTCTGTCGGAACGCTTCTAGCCAGTTCTTACTTGAACATATTTTAGATGGAGACATCACTGGTACCTCTCAACACAGTGCAAACCAGTATCCTTCCAGATGTGAAGAAGGTAATACACAACTGCAAGAAAACTTGTATTTTTCCAGTATTTGGAGCATCTCCTTGTAGCAAAAAAAAAAAAGTACTAAAATAAATTGACAAGTTGAGGAGAGTGTTCAGGATAATGGCAATAAAAGACAGCTGAGTGTGGAGATGGATTTATGAGGCAGGACCCAGGGAGCTCTATGGGTTGTCCAAGCCAAGGGTGGCTGTGAGTGCTGGACGTGGCCTTTGAGGAGTTTGTCTCTAATGAGGATGTGTTGGGAATGGAGCAGCGAAACACAGACTGAGAAGATTCAAGGGTGAGGGTGGGTAGAAACCTGCCTAATTGGTCATCTGCTGGAGACGGGCTCTTGGGAACAGGCTGTGGGGAACAATCCTTTACTGTCTTGTGGATAATCAGGTCGGTCCAGCAAGGCTCTTCTGACTTTTGCCTCTGTATTTCTTTTTTTTTTTTTTTTTTAATTTGAAAAATGACATTGGGTTTTAAAGGCTGGCATAAAAGGTATCTGAGGAATGTGCCTCGCTGCTGGGTCAGCACTAATGTCTGCGAGCTCCATCAATATGCCATGCTGGGAAGGCCATGGGGACATTTTTCAAGCTGATGCAGAGATGAGCTGCCCGGGCTCTTGCCGTGAACTCTTCAGGCTGTGTAGGACAAGAGTGTTCAGGGAGACCTGCTCTGCCTTCCTTATTTGGTAGAAAATAACTTAAAAAGCAAGGTTATTTCCTTCCCCAGCATAAGAAGGATGTGGACCTGTTGGAGAGGGTCCAGAGGAGGACTAGAAAGATGATTCCAGCCCTCTGGCTGGAACCCCTCTCGTACGAGGACAGGCTGAGAGAGTTGGGGTTGTTCAGCCTGGAGAAGAGAAGGCTCTGGGGATACCTTCTTGTGACCTTCCAGTACCTGAAGAGGGCTA
>JAVSBS010000349.1:8818-38127 GCA_033124195.1 Coracias cyanogaster
AGATCCCCCCGCGCCTTCCCATAGGCCCCTTTCAGGTATTGGAAGGTCACTACAAGGTCCCCCTGGAGCCTTCCCTTCAACTGATTACCAACCCACCTCACTACTAGGTCATCTAGGCCACATTTCCTCAGTGTACCTGTGAGGATGCTGTGGGAGACGGTGTCAAATGCCTTGTTGAAATCTAGGTAGAATATCCACCCACCCTGCATTGTAAAAGTTCTTTCCATTGTTCAGAAACATACCTGCTTAGGACGTTCCATACCCAAAAAGCATTTGCTGCATTTTTCTGCCTCGTCCTACTTTTCCCTTTCCCTTTATCACTTGTCCTGTCTGACATCAACACAGCAGGAGGAAAAAAAAAAAGTCACATGCTGAGCTCTGGTTTTCTAAACTTCATTGCTCCAAATTTCAATAACTAATTAAGACACCCTTTCATCTTCATGCCCATGGATAGGCATGTAACTGCATGGGATAATTGTCATTTTGTGGGAAGAATACTCTTCCCAAAAGGTTTTAGGTGGTAATGTACAATGGTGAAGGGTTGTATGAAACGCCTCATGGAGGGATTCAGTTAAATTAAAAATCTTTGCTGTCCTCATGAGAGCAGTAACAGGCTTTACTGCCAGCATCCTCCTCCTGCTCATGAAGGGCCCAGATTCAGGGGGAAAGGTAGTAACTTATGCAGAAAAAATAGAGGGAGTGAAGAGTTTACAAACAAAATCTTCCTTGTCATTAAACCAGAGTGGAGGTGGAGTGTTACAACTGTTAAGAGGTTGTTAGAGACTTCTTTAACTTACAGGAACATGGAAAAGCAGAGAAGTGTAAAAACAAATGTAGCTACCTTTGCTTCTAGCTTTTTAGCTTTTCTTTCTAGCTAGAAATATTTCACCATTTTCTTACTTTCTAAAAATTAAAATAAAACGGTATTTTAAAATCTAAAAACAACAGTGTTTTCTAATTCTTCCTCTCTAAACATTTTGAACTTTTTCTTGTGGTAAGTTGATAGCCTATTAAATTTTGGCTTCCAAAGTACTTTCTATTTGTCAGTGCATTTGGTCATGCTGTGATTTTGCCCAAACTTTAAAATCCAGCCATAGCATTTGGGCAAATACAAGGAACAGAAATGAAAATGTCTGAAAGATAAATGTAATTTAAAACTACTTGTGCTAAACATCTTATATTGTGGTGTCAACAAGAACTATTCTAATAATTAACAAATAATAAAAGGTTGTTTTGATTTCATGGTTCAAGCAAAGGGAAAAGTAAAAAGCAAACAAGACAGTGAATGACCTGCTGTATGTTTAGTTGTGTCTTTTTAATTAACCTACAGCATTTTGTAGTCACGAAGACAGACTTTATATAGTTTACTGTTTATTATCTCCCCTTTTAACAGGTCAAAAAAAGAGGGTGGAAAACACAATTATTTTCTAGCACTAGGAATTAAAATCTCTCAACAGAATTTTGATACTCACTGCCTGCAATTTGTTTTTCTTTGCAGCACACCTTGAGTTCCTTAGTGAGACAAAATGTGAATAAAATTTGAATGCCAGGACTTCAGAATTCAGCACCCTATCCTACATTCATCATCTCTTTTACTTTCAAGAATCAGATCTTGTCCTGAAATCAAGAAATTGTCTTTAAAAATGACAAAATTAGTATTTTAAGTTGCAAGGTATGTGCGTTTCCTCTTTGGTGTGTGAGCCTCTAGCATGGAAATTTGCAGACTTCACCTTCACAACTTAGTAGTGACTCACTAACAACATAGTAGTCACCGTTGTTACATTTTAAGGTTTTACTATAATCAGCTGACTTTGAGAATGTCACCAAACCGTTAGGTACAGGGAGGTTGTGTCAGTTATGAGATTCAATAGTACCATAATTATCCTTGCACTGCCTATTTAGCAGATAGTCTCTAAAAAACTCTTGTGCTCAGTATTTGCAATGGGAATATCACAGTGGTTTCTACTGACACACTTTGTCATTTCCCAGCAATCACTTTGTATGACAGCAACAAGCATAAGATGATTTTAGTTCAAGTGCAATGTTCTGCACTGAATTTTCTACTTGTGCTTTAAAGAAGCAGTGTGCTCAAATCATAATAATAATTAGCAGGGTTCACCTCTTTTTAATTACTGGCTCAAAGCCAAACTTTTTTCGTCTCTGAAGTAGATTTACTTTGCAGTCGTTAGATGGCCATTGGGGGTTTGGTTCTGCAAGGATTTACACTTGCTAATTTTGAAGCAGATTGTGCTGGAGGTCTCAAAAATTCTTCCATTGGGTTGTCATTTCATTGCAGTAAAGGCTTTTTTTAAAAGCAAGGGCAGATGGTTGCAATCTTACTTAGAAGTTTTTTGTTTTTAAACTACAGTACACAAACGACCACTTCAGGGCTCATAATTTGCTCTGTTCATTACTACGCTCAATAAAAAAGACCTTCCTTGCTTTGAAGAGGGTTTTTTCTCAGAGGAAAAGCGAGACAGGCAGACAGATGGCATAATGCAAGGAAAATCCAGAGTGGGAATAAATTAATATATTGATTAATTAGTGAGCTGCACAGATTATGTTATGCACCTTTTTGATAACTTAGGAATTTACAGTTCAGGAAATACAGTTTTTCAGAAAACATGAAACCTTCCAGCACAGTTTCAGGCTACCACATTTCTTTTCCTTCACTGTTAGCCTTGTTCCTGCCTATACTTTCAAAACTATTTTACAACCTTTCGAGAGCATGTCACAGTGCAGCATTAATCTGAGGCTCAAAAAAGGTCCCCCTTTTAAAAATCCGTGTCCATCAGGCACTTTTGTGTGGTAGCAATCTGAATTCCAAATAGCGTGATTGCCCTCCCAAGGAGAGCTCTTGGGCAGAGAGCAGTGTTGGCCTGCTCTGTTGAGATGACTGGATGACTGCATTTTACTTGGGTAATCCAAACCGTTTAAACCTGTTTGGATAACTGAGGAAGGAATTAAGCTAATACATCAGCATTATCTGTTCCATGATGCAAATTAAATAGCTAGGCAGAGATTTGGACACTTACCTAGTGGAGTTTTGGTGCTGCCCTTAAGGTAGATAAAGGAATGTTACTTTTCAGGTCATAGGAGGTGATCACATCTCTTTGGGACCCATCTTCTGACCAGCCAGCCTGTCAGATGATGCCTGCTAGACTTCTGAGAAAGGATAAATGCCAAATAACTAGTAATTTTTAATGTGACATTAGTCTTTTATTCTACAACTGTTAAAAATGTGCTTTGCAACTTACTGCATAGATAGCCAGCTACAGAATTAATGCTTATTATTTTCACTTTTTCCACATAGATTCATGATGTTACATCAACAGCTAGTACTTATCTTTGGAATATCACTAGCTAGTGATACACGTGCATTTAAAAGCTGTTACTCAGAAGCCCAAGTCTCACTATATTATTTCTGCAACCTCACAGAAATTCCACTTGTGCCAAAGGATACAGTGAAGCTTTTGCTAACTTACAACTATATCAGACAAGTGACTGCAACTTCCTTTCCACTGCTGGAGCACTTGTTGGTGTTGGAAATCGGAAGGCAGTGTGTTTATCCTGTTACCATAGGAAAAGGAGCTTTTAGGAATCTGCCAAACCTTCGTATCTTAGACTTGGGATTCAACAGGATTCTTCAACTGGACCTTGATGCTTTTGTGGGCTTGCCAAGTCTGACTGTACTCCGTCTGTTTCAGAACTACCTTGGAGATTCCATCCTGGAGAAACGTTACTTTCAAGATTTGAGCTCATTAGAAGAACTGGATCTTTCAGGGAATGAAATCACAAAACTTAAGCCTCATCCCTTATTTTATAATCTAACAGTCTTGAAAACTGTGAACCTGAAGTTCAACAAGATATCCAGTCTGTGTGAAAGCAATCTTGACAGTTTCCGAGGAAAACACTTTTTAAATTTTAGCCTCCGTTCTAATAATTTATACAAGACAGATGAAATGGCCTGGGTCCAGTGCCCAAATCCTTTCAGAAATATTACGTTTACCTCACTAGACCTTAGTGAAAATGGCTGGAGCACAGAGAAAGTCCAATATTTCTTTACAGCCATTAAAGGGACTCAAATTGGAGCTTTAATACTTAGCTCTCATACAATGGGTTCAGGATTTGGCTTTAATAACTTGAAAAATCCAGATGATAGTACATTTGCAGGACTAGCAAGAAGCGATCTTCGTTTGCTTGATATTTCAACTGGTTATATTTTCTCTCTCAATTCTTTAATCTTTCAAAGCCTTGGCAATCTGGAATTGCTAAACCTTTTCAAAAACAAGATAAATCAAATCCAAAGGCAAGCATTTTTTGGCTTGGGAAACCTCAAAACTCTCAATCTCTCAAGTAATCTTTTAGGCGAGTTGTACGATTATACTTTTGATGGTCTACGTAGTGTCATGTATATTGATTTACAGCAAAATCATATTGGGATGATCAGTGAAAAAGCATTCAGTAACTTAGTAAGTCTGAAAATAATAGATCTCCGAGACAACGCCATTAAAAAACTCCCTTCCTTTCCACATCTGACCTCTGCCTTTTTAGGTGACAATAAGCTAATGTCTGTAGCTGACACAGCGATAGCAGCAACATACCTTGAATTAGAAAGAAACTGGTTGGCAGACCTGGGTGAACTGTATGTTCTTTTCCAAGTTCCAGATGTGCAGTATATCTTCTTAAAACAGAATCGCTTCTCTTACTGTGTGAAAAGTGATAATGTTATAGAAAACAATCAGTTAGTCTATATGGACTTAGGTGAAAATATGTTACAGCTTGTGTGGGAGAGAGATTTATGTTTGGATGTGTTCAGGGCACTGTCCAAACTTCAGGTTCTACATCTGAATAACAACTACCTTAGTGCTCTCCCACAGGAGATTTTTAGAGGTCTAACATCTCTAAAAAGACTTAATCTAGCTTCCAACCTCTTGTCTCATCTTTCTCCAGGGCTTTTTCCACAAAGCCTAACAAACCTAAACTTATCGGGAAACCAGCTTTTTTCTCCTGAGCCTCAAGTCTTTATGACTTTGAGTATTCTGGATATAACACATAATAAGTATGTGTGTGATTGTACTTTAAAGAGCCTGCTAGTGTGGCTAAATGAAACCAACGTCACCCTAGCTGGCTCACCGTCTGACAGGTACTGTGTATACCCACCTGCATTCGCAGGGGTACCACTGTCATCTCTGATCTATGATGATTGCAGTGAAGATGAACTCCAGCAGACACTCAGGTTCTCAGTATTTGTCTTCACCTCTGTCACTCTTCTAATGTTTCTGATGGCACTCATCATTTTTACTCGCTGTCGGGGGATTTGTTTCATCTGGTATAAAACCATCACCAAAAAAATCATAGACAGCCATCCAAAGGTAGCAGATAAAAGTGAATACAAATACGACGCGTATTTGTGCTACAGCAAAAGTGACTTTGAATGGGTCCAGAATGCTTTGCTAAAGCGCCTGGATTCACAGTATTTTGACAAAAACAGGTTTACCTTGTGCTTTGAGGAAAGAGATTTCTTGCCTGGGGAAGAACATATCAACAATATTCGTGATGCCATTTGGAACAGCAGGAAAACAATCTGCATTGTGACCAGGCAGTTCCTCAAAGATGGGTGGTGTGTGGAAGCCTTTAATTTTGCCCAGAGCAGGTACTTTTGTGATCTGAAGGATGTCCTCATTATGGTAGTAGTTGGGTCACTTTCTCAATATCAACTGATGAAGCACAAACCAATTCGAAACTTTTTACAAAGGAGTCGGTATTTGCGGTGGCCTGAAGATTATCAAGACATAGACTGGTTTTTAAATAACCTTTCTTACCAAATTCTGAAGGAGAAAAAAGTACGAAGGAAAGCCAGTGGCATAGAGCTGCAGACTGTAGCAACGCTCTCCCATTGATGGGTTGCTGGCTTTCTAAATATCCCATTTCCAGATGCGTCATGGCAAGAATAAACAGCAGTTTGCTGCTTCTTTCCTTGAAGAAGCAGGTAGAAAGACAACTATTCCCATATAAATCCTACTAAACACCGAGACAGTTTGAAAGCAACCAACAAATATATGAAAGTACAATTATTTTATGGACTGTGATGCACATTTTCAGGAGAATTAATTAATGCTTCACAATTTGGATGCTCAGTTTCAGACATGTTAGTCCTGATTTTCACAGTACTACTCACTTGCAGGTCTGTTTCAGTTAGAGCAGGATGCCCACGGTTTAAAAGAGCCTAAGGCACCGTGCAGGAGTGACCAAGTATGATTCCATGTATGGCCTAGCCTGACCGTCAGTTCATGGATTACTTATTCCTGTGCTTTCTGAACGCTGTTAGCTTTTCATGCCCCGTTTCAAAGTCAAATTAGTGCTTTGCAGCTTTATGCTTCCTATTGGTGTAATACCAATTATATTTGTTTTCTACTTAATTAGTCTCAGCTGCTCATCTGGAACATACCAACTTCAAAGTTGAAGTCCATCCCCTTCCCCTCCAGAACTTTTCTGCTTGGTGCTAAAACTATGGTCATCAGTTTATTTGCTGCTGTTTCAGCCTGGTACATTTTCCGTTGAGCTGCCCTGCAGAGAGGAGCAGGTATCCCCGACAGATCTGAAGCAAGCCTCCGCTTGAAAAGCAAACAAGAAACTACCTCACTGGTGACGTGGCCAACGGTCCGGTGTCTGCCAGACAGCTTTCGCATTCTGGGAGTGGAAAGTCTGGACAACTGGTGTGCCATTTGAGTTGTTCTCTGTATATCCTGGTTTTATGCTTCTATTGAAATATTTTTCTAGAGTCGTTAATGCGTGGTACTCTCTTATCTCTCTAATCACTGTTTGTTCAGGCGTGTGTCTTTAGGGGGTTGTTCAGAGTCATTTTAATAAAAGTCTGACTCAGTGTGCATTGTTCTAGAACCTGTAGTTTTATTTCGATGGTGATGTACTCCTTCGGCGTATTCTTCATCTTGGTTAATACATTTATTCAACAAAACTTACCAAAATAATTTCAGTGAGGTTTTTGCTGTGGTGAGGACGCAGGAGTGAGAGGTTTTATAAGCTGTCTGTCTTGACCTTAGCTGCAAACAAATAATACCAACGTAACAATTTTCACAGAGATGAAAAAGTACACTCCACTTCACGTGAATGCCATTGTTTGAATACAGATGTTCCTGTGGCTGATCTAATTTACTCTCCATGCCCCAGTATACTGGATTTCTACTGATAAAATTACTACAGTAAAATATTACTTCCTTCTCAATCAGTGTAGTCACTCGGGAACAGACAAGGGCTAAACCTTGGAAGGTTTTCCAGGTGGGCTGGGGGAGCAGACCGTGGTGAGGAAGCCCTGGGTGTCGCTGTTGGCTCAGAGAACTGCTGGGGATTCCTCAGCTCCTCCTGCCTCCTCTGCAGCTGCTGGCGCTGGGGAAGAACGGGATGCTGCAGAGGCAGGTCTGAAAAAGAACCAGCAGCCCTGGCTTCCCAGAGCTGTCAGAAAAGCCACCAACTGCACTTCAGCTCTCCACATTTCTCTGAAAATATCTAAAGCTCCTTCACTTTTCCTCTCCAACCAGTGCAAATATTTATAGGCGTCCTTTAAAGTCAGAGGTTATACCAAGGAATATTTCACATAAAAAACACCGACAGAGAGCCAAAGCAGGAATGAATCTGTACAATGAAGATCATGTGCAGATCGAGGCTGCTAGCCTATGGATCCGTACACGGTGTAAAGAGATGGGAATTTTGAAAGCATGCTTAAATTATATTGGACTGAATGTCACAAAACATTTTTGGTCAAGCATTAATTGAGAGCCCTCTCCAGCTGGGACCTTATTGTATACTTACAAGACACTCCTATCACTTCAGATACTTACAACTTAGTTCTGCTAACCTGTATATGCAAGAATGACAAGTAGGTACGGAGATTACCAAGGTGGCCTTAACCAAGACCCTTGCATTCTGTTTGGAATGCCTTTGTCTACTTCATGCTTATGCCACTGGTGGGAGGTGGCTACATAAAACTTGCATTTACTGCAGTCTTTGGAAAGGTCTGACTTTTTACAGAAAGGTTTTAATAAAATGGATGAAATGTCATTGTCTGCCTCTGTGCTTATTTTGGAAACGTAAAGGGATCAAACCTGTGTCAGGAGCAGCTGGGAAAACTCCTTCCTACCACAGAGGCAGCTTAGAAACACAGAATTAACCCATCCTCCATCTGCCCCTTGCAAATTCTATTGCAAAGGGTCTACAAAAGGCAGTAAAAGGATTTTTGAAGAACATGCTACTGAACCGTTCTTGATTGTGGAGTGGTTTACAGGCATATGAAATAACAGCAGTATCAAATTTTAAAGAGATTCAAAATAACTTTATTTTTTACTCACTGTCAAAAAACTCAAGGCCTGAGACTCTCAGAATAGATGTCGTTTGTACAGCCTGTCCTACATTATGAAAAATTGACTTCAGGTAGATCATAGGACCCTGATCACAGCCTCCACAGGGTCACCTATTCTTAAATAACAAAGCCTGGGGAACTGTCGAGAAAGGGCTTGCACAGACTTTCTACTCCTCTGCTCAGCAGGAACCACAAAAGCATCCTGTACAAAAAAGGAGGATGACTCTGCTTGATGAATTAAGGCCATAAATTGAGCCTCAACCTCATAACTATTGATCAGATTCCCTTCAGGCTCACTGGGAACATTACTGCTCTATTAGAATTTTATGCCTCCTTAGTTAAGGATAGTCTCATCAGTTTGACTCACCTTCCTCAGTCAAAGACATTAACTTGTTGGAGAGTGGCCAGAATAGGGTGTGAAGTGTGGCACTGGCTCTAAAGCAAGCTATTAAGATGGAAGCTGGTGAATTTATTTGCAGTAGCAGCACAGGGAATATTCAGAGGACAGTGACTCAGTGCCACATGGAATCAGCTCAGATATTTAATAGGAAAAGCCTACCCCCACCATTGCAACATATATTATAAACATTAGCTGGTTGAGCAGGCAGTGTTGTTCAACAGCAATAGCTAACCAGCCTCAGAGTCCAAAGATGGCGTGGGATCCTACTAAAAATCAAGGTACTCAGTACCAGAACCCATATTCTAGAAACATATTCCTGTGGAGGGTAATAGAAGCCAACAATCATGTGCCCACATATTATTTCACGTTTTCCATGATCATTATTTCACCTACAGTGAAATCAGGCTTCTCCCCCTGCCCCCATCTGACGTGCGTACTAGTCTCAGCAAAGTGTTGTCCAATATTTGCCAATCCCAATTGCTAATCCCTGCTCAGAGAGACTGTTCAACATGCTGGTAGATCTATAACCTCGTTACTTTACAGTTAGTATCCGTCATTGCTCCCACCCCAACATCTGCACTACCTGTGTGGAGAACAGGCAGTACAGGTAGCAGAGATAAGGCTACAGAGAGTTACATCTCTTGAGCGGGACACTCTTACATGTGTTGCTCAGATCACTCTGCCTTTCATTTTTATGTGTCACATCATTAACTCAGCTCATTTGCTGACTTCTGGGTCTTTTTCAGCATGACAGCTCTCCTACTTCTCACTGCCAGAGACCATCTGGGTTTCAGATTATTGGATCCCACCTTCTCAATTTCATGTGGTGCTGATTATTTTACAATGGCTTTCTTGCTGGAAATGTGAATAGCAGCAGTCCAGTTAAATCACAAAGCAAGGTCCATAGCTGGCAAAATACTCAAAGACTGTTACTCTTAGAGCAATACAAACCTGAGTGGCAGGAAGGAGATGAAGATGCCGCAAATGGAGCAGAAGCAGCACATGAATCTCTGGGAAAGCAGCAAAGTTAGGAAGGATAGGCACGGCAGTCTAAATATCTTTCCATCAAAAGGCAACTTGGGTTCCACGAGAAGTAGAAACTTGAAGCAAGCAAACACAGACAAGGAACATGATACAGCTTTAGGGTTTGACCCTATGAACATGACCAAACATAATTCCCTAGTAGAGCTAGCAGATTTAACTTAAAATAGGACTAGCACTAGCAAATATTTGCAAGGTTTCTTTGCGCTATACAGTACTGCCAACAGCAAGCGTGCATCAGAAAAGTGGCGTAAAAAACCCAAAAGATTAGAAAACAATTATAAATGTCTGGTATTTGACCCTGCAAGACCACATTTTAACAATTTCTCCATGATCATAAGAAGGTGGATATTCATGCAGTTCATGAATACAAGAACCAAGGCTTTAGCTTTAAGAAATAATTCAAGTATTTCAGGACTTCTGCTTAATGTGAAGTACAACTAAATTAGTCAGGCCTTGAATAAGGAAGAGCTTTAGGAAGATGGTAAAGACAAGACAGTCTGGCCTTCCCAGCCTGCTCTGGGCAGTGGTCTTACATCCCTTATATCCTCTCTTGTTCTTGCAAGATTTTGCAGTTGTTGCTGATAAATAGGATCAGCAAAACTATGGCCTTGACTGCAACAAAATAAGGTGAAGTGACAATATGAAGATTTCCCATACAGATGAATTTATATCAGTAGTCCTAACAAGGCCTCTTCTGCTGTAACTATCGGCCATTAGGCTGCTTGTCAGTATCCAAGTATGTATCAAAACACCTTTGGGATGCCAAACACGGGATGCTTTTGGGTACAAGCACTTTTTCCTACAGAGCTTTTAGTTATCTGTTTTATGTTTTGTCCCTCACAAAGATAAGGTGAGCACCTTGGTCTTCAGCCTCACTGTGCTGCTCCTGGCAGGCCACCAAAGATTCCATATACCTGGAACAGAACTGCAGGTGCTACTCCACCAGTATTTCCTTCAATTAAAAAAAAAAAAAAAAAAAAAGCAAAAGCAAAGTTTAGAAGCCAAGATTTACCTGGAAGGCCACTGTGAGCACTGACTTGAACTACAGAGAACACTGGATGCCAAGCAGGTACCAGAAATCTTAAATTCAGCCCTGTTAGCCAACCTTGCATCACATCTAGGTGTTACTGCTGGTCCAGTCCAACTCCCGCATCATTCCTTCTTGCTGTTTGCACAGATTGACAGGAGGCTTCTCTTCCCTTTCTAACCTTAGTTTTGCTTTCTGTATTGTGTATATACAGTGTCGTGGGTGCCAAAAATAAGTCTACATTTCCTTTCCCAATATGCCAAAGTCAGTATATAGGTATGACATGAGTTATTTCATAGCGCACAGACTATCTATTCATAGCAGACTCTGTTTGTTCCAGACATGCGGTTTTCCTTCCTTTTAGATAGCCTATTGTTTGTCTTTTCCATTTGTATTAAAAATAAAATCTTTGAAAACTGCAAGTAAGAGAGAAAAATACATTTCTTCTGAAACTAACAATTCTCCAAACAGGAAGGTTAGCTTTTTCCTGTTTAGACATTATGTTCAAAGAAAGGAAGTCGGGATTTTCAATGATAATAATAATTAAATGGCATGTAAACATCTGTAAGTATCAAGGAAGGCTTTACTCTTTATTTAGTACATCCCAAATGCTACACTGCTGTTTAGAGTATCTTTACGTTTACCAGCTCACCAGCCTCTTGCAACAATGGATTTATAAGCAGTCATTGCACTGGGCTGATCACCTGTACGCAAGCTTCCACGCTGCAAGAACAGCATTATCAGGCTGCCTCAAGCCTGCACGAAGAGTAGTGACAGAGAAGAGCGGAGACAACAGAAGATCCTCACACAAAACATCAGCTTGACGTGGCAGGGGTTTATTGTGTCGGGATTACACATACCAGGCTGGGTAACCTTTTCATGTTGCCACCCAAAGCTCAATACTTCAAGCCATGAAGTCTGTTGATGCTGTTCTTAAAAATTGAATTGTTGATGTAATTTCAGCATTGTGATTAGATGTGATATCAAAACATAGATAACTGGTACATGTGGTACCTTGTACTAGTGAAACTGGAAGTGCTTTATAAAGATAAGTGCATTTTATTATCTTCTTTCTAAAGATGGAAGAATTGAGGCAGAGAGAATGAAGTTACTTATGTACCTTTTGTCATGGGCAGCACCGGGAAGAGAACTCAGGTTTGGCAAAGGATAAGCTATTAGGCCTGTTTGCTCTTTTGTAGGAGTTTTACAACATGCCTTTTTATTACCTTGGAAACGAAAGTCTTCTATTTATCTGCAGAACTGATTAACAATGTAAGATCTCCACTTAATGTGCCACCAGTCTGCCTGTTTGGGGCAGAACTAGTTTTACAGGGAGGAGAAGGTAGCTGAAGATTCATTGAGAGTTGCCAACTTGAGTGCCAGCAATTTTGGGTTGACCTGAGCCTATTCAGGATAGGAGCAAGAATTCACTGGGAATTGCAAACACTTTTCAGGTAGCCACATGGCCTGATATTTCTGATGAGGGCTTGCAAATTAAGAACAATAGGAAAAACAGTGGAGGACATACGGCCTAGTCCAGGTGAGGATGCAGCTATGGGAATGCCAACAACAGAGTGGGGAAAGTAGGGAGAAGGCAAAGCATTTTTAAACATGAATTCTCTTTTGAGAACTCCAAGACACTAAAACTTCATCAATGATCAGGAAAAAGCTTTGGAATGATCCATTTGGATATGCTGTTTCAAAACAATGAAGCCTAAGAATTCAGTGTGAATAAGGGGGGGAAAAAAGGTGAGACAGCTAATAGTAGGAAGTATGAGACGTGAACAAACGTATCGCAGCTGATGTTCTGGAATTTACTCCCACAACTGCTCATCAGAAATGAAAACACCAGGCTCATGCACCCAGCCTTCCCTTTGGGATGGTGTGAAATGCCAGGGTGAATCACTTATTTTGTTATAAGAGTGTTAGCACCTGCAGCCCTCCTGACATAAACACTCAACACTCTGAAAAGCAGGCCTTGAATTTCTCACTCTTTTCCTTCAAGCTGCAAAGTGAATGGGTTCCAACTGCTCGTTCTGGAAGCATCTTGCAATTCTCAGTGTCAGCTTCTTTAATTTCAAACTTTCACTTCTTTGTAACTCCTTTTTGTAACCTCCCTAGTTCCACGTTGTCAAACCTCCCTGGACCATCTTTTGTTGCAAAAGGCTTCGCACCCGCCCAGGAAAGGACCATCCTGTGCTGCTGGCACGTACGCTGCATGGCAGGAATGTGTGCGCAATTAAATACAAGGTAGGGAAGATCTACCAACAGTTTACATGGGTATGTCTACTATACTCACTACCCAGATTTCTGAGAAAGCTCATGGATTAATCATGGCCCTTCTTCACGTCTCTGAAGTCTGGACTGCACTTTCCCTGCCAAAGGCATGACTTTTTAAGATGCCAGCTCAGCCTTCAGCTGTAGCACCCAGTGCTGCCCCTGACAGACCTCATGGCACAAGAGGAAATAGAAGCTCGTGTGGAATAAAGAGAAATCCATAACACAACATCTTTACAAAAAATCCCTCTATGCTCTTCAGGGACAAGTCCAGCAAGAGGAAAATGTAGTCTGTTGGTTAACACAAAGCTAGTGGTATTTCACTTAGTTCTGTCTTTACAGTTCTCCATCAGGAGTAATTTGGAATGTGAGTTGATGGAGAACAGACTCAAGCTGGGAATGACAGAGCTTGGCTAGTTTAAATAATGAAGGAATGTCTTATTTTTTGTTCCTAAAACTTGAGACAGGCTTTAGAAAATCCCGTTCAGTTTTCTGCCCTGTTTTCAATTTTTGTGCAATTCTCCTGCCCTAGGTTCTGACTGACGATGGAAACAAATCACTTCATGAAAGAAAAGACAGGTTGCAAAAGATCTGTAGTCTAATTTGAAAGAGCTGAAGAACCCAGAGAAGCAAAAGAACTACCAACAACAGCTGCGAAAAATTTGTACCTGAAGCTATCAGGAGTTTCAAGTCTGAAGAAAGAGGAGCTGCATTACTAGAGGGCACTGGCCCTGCCAGCTCACTATTCATGTTGTAGGTGCAGGGACCAAATGAAAGGTAAAGAATGGTATGAGAGGCCAATAACCTGAAATAGAGGAGACAAATTCAACTTTTTAAGAGTCTTGTGCAAATCACCTTCTTCATGCCTTGCTTCTTCATCTTTTTCATGGGAAGACTAGCACAAGCCCTCTATCCTAAGGGTATAAATAAATTAAAATTGGGAGACATTTAAACACCATGCTGATGGAGCAATGTAAACTCGGAAGACAGATAAGCGCTTAATTTTTTTTAACTTACTCCGCTTTTAAGAGAGGAATCCATAGGCTTATCTGATGGCCATGGAAGTACACTGGCACTTGTCTTCACATCCAGAAGAACTTTCACTGAGGACAGACGTTATTTCAGTTTTTTCCTATAACTGGAAAATGTTTCCTATTTAGCACAACTTCTGAAAAGAAAATAATGTAGTTCACTAGAAAGTGGGAACCCACTCCCCTTGGGTGTTCTTCCTTTTGAGTATTTGCTCATACTTCTGTGGTCGTTTTTGCTAACAGTGTCCTTTTCATCAGCATTCTTCTCTGAAGAGACTCATTCATAATATTCTCATTTGAGTATACATACATTCGCCCCCTTGGCACTTCAGAAATCCACAGTTCCATTCATACCCCAGCACACACATCAGAAGGCTGTTTAAAAAGCCCCAGGAAGTTTGCTCAAATGTGCTATTTTAGGAGACTTGGACTGGGTCTTGGAATTTTACAATATTTAGAGGATTTGGCACTGTGACTATTTCCACACCAGGACACGTGTGCCATCAGAACGCAAACTGTACACCTCGTGAGAGAGGAATAAGCTACCTGCAAGCTAAGAGATAAAGAGGAAGGCCTATAAAATGCTTGAGAGTAGTTGTAGTAAATAATTTGAGGAAGAACGATGCAGCTGGGCAGCAGCCTGACCCTGAAAAGAGAGAGGCAGGCCAAGGTGCAGCTGGCCAACCGCAATGCACATGCTGGGACCCATCCCTTACCTGTACTGTGCCCTGCGAGGAGGAAGGGCCAGCGTAGACAGAAAAGGTGAAGTCTCTCCGAGGATGGGTCATAACATAACTTGGTGTTAGCTGAAGGGACAGAACTAAACTATCTTATTTGTGTTACAGTGCTATAAAGCACATAGCTACAAAGTTTGACACCTCCTCTGCACAACTCTGCTACATCAGCATGTGTGTCATGGTCCTAAAATAGTCAGAAGGTAAGAGGGCTGCCCAGTCATATGAAGCCTAAGGAAGAAGAACCAATAAGATGCTGCAGTTTTCTGCACAGCTCCAACATGCTGGCAGCTGCCAAATGCACCAGAGAGGCACCTTTTTAGCAGAGGTGCTCAAGGACAGACCATCCTGCTGATACTGTAGTGGCTGCCGTTCTTAAGAAGCTACTTAAAATTTTAAACAGAATGAGGAGGTGGCAGTGGCCACTCCACCAGCTTTATCCTTCTCATTCAACAGGCAACCTGGGGACAACTGCTCAGACACCACCAACTGACTTCAGGGAGCTGCACCAGGGACACTGTTCATAGTCAACAGTAATTTTGGCAACTCAGTTACTCTCCATGGGCTTCTTCAAGGGTCCAAGGTTTATTAAGGGTCCCATGACTCGCCTCAGGTTTGCACATACCACATATTTGCAAGCCTTTAGGAAAGAGACCCGGTTCCTTAGGGACCTATCAGGGTTATCTGCATAAAAATTTTACAAAGTAGGTAGCTGCAAGTAACCACTGTGGCTGGGCTGTTCTGCTGTCTCAATTTTCACAGAAAGGTAGTATTTCTCATAGGTCTGGGAGCAAGCCATTTATCAAGAAACTGGCCCACGCTTCACATACATGAGACACAGCAATGGGTGATGAAATCCACCAAACAGACCTCTTGCAGAAGCACAACAGCAGCTCTTCTCGGCAAAGCCTTACCCTTCCTTCTGTCATGCTGTAGATTCTCAGATGGCTTCTCAGATGACCGCAGAATAGAGAGTTTAACTTCGTAACTTACTGCCCTCTGACCTCAGCTTTACCCCTTTGAAGGAAGAAGCGAAGTAGGAGATGCTCTGGAGGGATACAGCTTCAACTTCACATACAGATGGAGCAGCTTTTCTTTCAGTGACCCTTTGGTAGCCCTTACACTCAGGTTAGAGATCTCCCCATATCCTGTTGACTGTATTTCATTGGCATGACAAAGCAGCACATCCTGCCTGAACCTATGAACCTTTGGCCAGACTCTCATCCTTAGAGCTCCAGGGTACATGCATTAATAATGCCTGATGAGCTATCACAATGTGCTTGATGCCTTAGTCACCAAAATTGAGCTTTGCAAAATATCATTCTGTTCTCCTGGGACGTGTATCTGAAGCCAGAATCTTCACTAAAAGCTGCTACACTACCAAAACACAGCAAAACCAGCAGAGATTCTAGACAGAAGCCGTTCGATTTATTCTGACTTCCTGCAAAGGCTAGAGATGTGTCAAGCCTCAGTTTTTAAAATAGCTTTTGGGATCAATGCAAACCTTTGTCACAAGTGGCTCAAGGTGTGAGACTCAGGTTTGCCTCCCACAGAGATCCAGCAGCTGCATAGTTTTCTGACAGACTGATAACTGTTTATGCAGTAGTAAATATTTTCATACTTCCATGTCACTTCAGAATTCTTTATATTTTTTTAAAAAATCAGAGATACCAAGAAAGCTATGTAATTCTGTGTGTTACTTCACAGTTTGATAAAGAAAACAAGACCTAGGAGGGTAAGAGTCTGAGATGTGATCACTTTGGCATGAAGGTTAATTAAATAAAATTCCTCAAGATCTAATCCCTCCTTCCCAGCTCCCACTTGCCTTTTGTGACTACCCTGCATGTTTCGATCCACCCACTGAGAAGTCATTGAAGGGGATAATGGCAGCAGCTCGCCTGCCCTATATCTGCTGACTTTGAGGAGGATGGGAAAAACATCTCTGAACACTTTTTTCCTTCAGTACTAATACACTTACTAGAAATAAACCTAATCAGTAAGAGGGTGGCTGATTAATGGGTGTTTTGGCTTTGATGAGTCATCAGATAAGAAAAGCTGAGATATATCTAGATAGTTGTAAACTGGATGAACTGAGGAGGAGAAGTCTTACACAATTGTATTGTGGTAAAAGAAGAACCGGGGACCATAAGGCAGAAGAAAACAAAAGGGCTTGAAAATCAGAGAATTCTAGATAAAACCAAAAAATGCAGAGAAAAACAAATGGGCTTTTTACATTTTAAGCAATCTAAGATCTGACCCAGTTTCATCAATAGAAAGATACCCAGGGAGTTCCATAAAACTTTTAGTTAAAAAATAAAGGCATTTTTACTACATCTTGAGTAGCAAGAATTATAATTATAATTTTTGTTTTCCAAAACCTTAGCCCTTCTTGAGAAATTTTTAAAATAGTTTAAAAGCTTGATGGGGAGAATCAAATGACCTCAGCCCTGGACTAGCTTCTGACTTACAGCATCCAAAATGATCAAGATTATTCTCCTGCAGATGTGGCCTTAAGCATTTAAAAAATAGGCATATCTAAAAAAGGAGAAGTTACAGAAAGGGACACCGTGGTGACTCACTGCTCTCAAATCTCCCTTGCAAAAGGGACGTCTCTGTCCCTTCCCAAAATATGAGTCATAATTTTCTGATGTGTCCTCCAATTCTCAAAACATGGTGTTTAAAGCCTTGCAGTATCTAATTGATTCAGGAATTGCAAGGCCTCTTTGAGAAAGAGAAAGGGCAGCAATACCCAGGTTATGGGCAAATATCATGACCCCTGGAGAGAAGACATCCTTGCAGATGAATGTTGTGGTGAGAACACAAAGATGCAAGGACTGCTCCTGATAAGGCACAATCTCTGTTTTCCCCATGACAACCACACACTTCCACAGTCAAAACAGGAATTCATGTGGTAACGGAAGCTTGTCAATATGTATTTGAAATAATTCCCAGGTTTTGATGCCTCCAGAAACATGTTCAAAAAGTACCTTAGCAAATAGGTGCTTCTATTTCCTCAGTAAATCAGAGTATCAAGCACAAAGGAAAATCAGCTACCCAGGAACAGCTCTCAGCAGGAGTCACGAGCAACATCTGCCCTGGTACATTACCTTCTCCATTAGCTTTCTGAAATTAGATTTGACTTTGCAAAAAGGAGTGTGCAGGTACCTCTGTCAGCTCCAGAGGCAAGAGACAGGAATGGCACTTTAATGACCCACTTAAAAGTAATGAAACAGCCATTTATCCTAATTGGAGGAACACTAATTATATCAGAAAGTGGCACTCTTAGATGGCAGAGTGCAAATGCTATCTAATCAAACTTAATGAATAGGTAAAGTATCCCGACAGAGCATCTGTGCATCACTCCCGCATTCCTGCAAACAGTAAAATTAACCTGTAGGGAACTGATCTGAAAACGGAGGTTTTAAAACGGAAGGTTAATTATGGTAGTTGAATACCAATGCTTTATCTAAAAACAAGTTCACATCAGGAGCCTCAAGGGATGTTTTCCTTTTGAAAGAAATGAAGGTAATTGAAGGGTGGCTGAAGCACTGGAGAACACCCAGGGTGGAGGGCCTGTGGTGGTTACTGGGCTCATGTGAGGGACTCTCAGTCTTCATTCATGGGATAGAAAGAGGAGGTTCAAGACAGCCTTTGAGTAAAGCTCACCACCCCTGCTAATTCACAGGGGTAAATCTTAGGCTGAAATGTCTTTGTTTTCTCTCTAATAGGCTCCCAGCAAGCAGGAAAGAGAAGCCTTTGGCAGTGGTGCTGGGAGGGAAAGGTCAATTCCAGGACCTTCCCAAGCAGTCTGGAGTGCAGCAGAGCAAAGTGCACCGCCCTGGGCTGGCATGAAGCACCTCACATCCTTCAGCTTCGGTCCTTAAGGACAACAACAGGGCTGCTCATGGCAAGCTCTGAATGAAATCCCCTTTGCTCTGGATTATCTAGGAGAAGGGTGGTTGGGATGCAAGGGCTAGGAAGGGACATGAAATGAGGATCAGCAACAGGTCCCAGAGAGCACATTGGGGCCCAGTGTTCCTGGAAGAGGAGATTATTATTACAAGGGGAGTGTAGGGGTCTCGCCTTCGGCAATCACATGGATATACTAATGCATCTGTATAGAAGTGAGCTGGGCTTTCTATGAGCTGTTCACTGATGGGATTCCAACAGCTGTGGAAAAAAAAAAAGAATAAAAACTTTGCCACCTCTTTAAAAAAAGAAACCTCCAGTGAGGAATAGCAGTGAATTGACAAAATTGAAAGCTCTGCCAATAAAAAAAAAGCCATCAAAACTTGCCCCTGTGAGCAAGATACAATGTTAAAGTCAGAAAACATTTACCCTCAAGCCACATTAGTCAGAGCCTTAAAATACTAGCAGAATTGGCTGCATGGAAGCCATGCGAACAGCACTAGTTTTATATACTGAAGATGCCAAGTAAACACACAAGTCTTGACCAAACAAGAACTGCACTGACAGCTCAGCTACACAAAAAAAAAAAAAAAAGAAGCCGTGAGGGATGTAATAAAACTCCAAGCAAAATGTGTTCCCAGCCAAAAAAACAAAACAAACCTCAACAACTCAGGATAAAAAGACATTCACAGCCTCTGAATGCTTACTGAGATTAGACATAAAAGCCTCTTCAACTTATCTT
The DNA here is from genome assembly GCA_033124195.1 of Coracias cyanogaster. Lineage (NCBI taxonomy): Eukaryota > Metazoa > Chordata > Aves > Coraciiformes > Coraciidae > Coracias > Coracias cyanogaster. The sequence goes on from JAVSBS010000349.1 coordinate 28,360, forward strand.
GACTTGTACTTTCCTCTTAATGTCAAAGGGTACCCTGCCGCATAGAGAGATGTTTATACCCTCTCATGGGAAGCCAGAGGCTTCAGATAAGGGAGTGTCTTTGGAAGAAGAGAGCTTTAAAGGCTTGGGAAGATAGCATATATTATCAGCCAACCCTCTATTAGGTTGGTGAGATTCCTGTTTGATTTGGCTGCAGTCTCTAGCCTCAAGTTCCTGCCCTGGCTTTTAAAATAGAACAAGATCTCCCTGTAGCTGAAAAAGGGCAGAGGGTGGAACGTGTAAATAGCAATTAAAGCAGAAATCTTGTTTTTAAAAAACCCTCCCCTAAAAGATACTCTGCTCTTCCCTAGTGGCCAAGGTTGGCAGGCTGACAAAGCCAAACAAGCCACACAAACCAGTTCAAGTTAAATGTAACTTGCCCAGCTATTTCAAACGATAAACACCAACACAATCCTGACATCACCCTTCCTTACTCTCATGACGAGAGGCAATTCAGCCAAAAGACAGACTTCCGGACTTGGGTTCATGAATGCTGGGGGCTGTCCTGTCTCCCTCACCAACCTGCTAGGCAATTACCTTGGGACATCTCTGTTGCTTTACCTTTCTGAAGTATTTTTGAGACCTATAAAGAAGTTCTGGATTAGGTATTACTATCTATTCTTATTATCAGTAGGTTTTGTTGCATATAGGTTGGTAAGACTACACAGAATAATAAAACAGCTAAGCAAACCAATCTTGGTTTGGGGAATAAGAAACCCTCATATCCTTCCTTACCATCACGAAGCTGCCCTGTCTGGCTCATGATCTGCAGGAGCTGAGCGTGCTCAGCTCCCATTTACTGTTCATGTTTTTTGACCTTACCTCATCTGTTTCTCAGTTTTTCACTGCACTGGTATAAATCATGACTTTCTTGTCTCTCAGCATTTCAATCAATATATAAAATGTCAGATCAGATAACTGGTACTCTCTCAATGCACACTAATGTAATCTCATAATGTGATTTCATTTTTCAGAGAAAGAATCAGGAAAGCTATTACTGGAACAGGAAGAACCGGATAATCGATCAAGGACACTTCAAAGGCAAAATTCTTTGAATTTTGAGTACTGTATTTGGCTTTGGCTTATACACAAGTGACTTCTGTGACTTCCACTCCATTTGCACATGCTACAAACCAAAACTATTTCCAAAAGGTAAGCATATATACAGATGACATAGGACAAAGTGGATTCACAGGTTAAGTGCCAGTACCTTGGGAGATCAGTTAAGTCATAGAAGTTTTTCAGCACCTATAATTTCTTTTTATACAGCATTAGTATCACGTGGAAGGTGTCACGCTTCAGCCCACTGTTTTCTATTTCCTTTCCAAGCAATATCTGACATATGGGATGAATCTAAGCTAACATGTACCTCCAAGTATGACAACATCGTATAGAGATCTTGAAGAGCTGCAAGGTGTGAAGTGGAATCAGCTACAGAATTTTGGGTAATAATTAAAGAATCAATACAGGGGGGAAAAAAAAAAGAAAAAAGAAAAAAGAAAGAAAAAAACCACTCCTAAATCTGTGCTTTTGGTTTGAATCTGTGCTCCCAGAGAAGACATCTGAAGACACAGCCAAGAGCCAATCTCAGACCTGCTGTCTCTAGAACCAGAACTGTGCAATGACGAGATGAAGTTCTGCTCAGAACTCTGCAAATTTCCTCTCCATTTGTTCATGGCCATATCATCCCACCTGTCTGTTAGGAGATAATGAGATGTTTCAGTTGGGATTCTTGGTAGGTTGGCTTCAATAACTAGGTAGTCTCTTTCAGGAGCAGATTAGGAAAGTCTGGGTGGACTGTTGATAATTTGTGCTATATAACAGCAGTATGCATTTTCAGAGTACTTTGCAAACTTTCTTCAGTTCTCTGAATAATCAACATTATCCTTCCCCATGCTCAGAGTACAAGTTATTGGAAAAGCCCAGGTGAGGGCCAGAATCACAATCCGTGTGTTTTTTGCTTTAACCACCTCTTGTGCCACCCAAAATCCTTGCAAAGAATAATCAAATAGTTTAAATTTTGCTCAACTTAGTAAGTGAACTCAGTTTTTGGCCAAGGACTGGCTGGACAGACTGAATATCTGAGTGGGGAATACAAGAAATTTTCTGTGATAGCAGTTTCAATGTGCGGTTTTGATGACCTTCCACTATTCAACTTGTAAAAGCTTTTGCTTCACAGAGGAGGCAGTTTAGTGTGGATCAAAAAAAGTCATTGCATCGCGCAAATATTTTTGTAACGCTCCTCATTTCCAAGTACCTTTGCTAAAAAAAATATCATAAACTTATTTTGTACGAAACATGGAAATAAGCAAAGAAGCAGACCTCAGTATTAGGTCTGGAATAGACTAATTTGAGATTAGAAGGAAATCGCAAACAGAATTTAAGGTATACAGCAAGGGCAATTGGCCCAACACTGTATGAACATCTTGATGAGAATGAAAAGAGTGCATTGAAACCACAGAGCGATTTCTGCTTTTTTTTAAGCACTGAGAGGCTGTGGGGATGCCAGCACTAAAACATGTAACTTTTCCTAAAAGGAAAGAAAGAAAATTAAGGATTCTGGAGATCCAAACATCTCCACATAGAAAGCTCAGCAATATGGGAGAGAGAGGCATTTTTCTTCAAATCCTACGGTGCTAAAATTAACAGGATTTCAGACTTCACTGGAGCTGGATTTCATCTGTGGTCTCTGTTTGGAGGGACTCGTGTTGCCATGCCAGCAGGCACACATGTCAGAGCTGAGAAGCCTGGGCAGATACTGATTTTAATCAAGTTACCTGAAAAAGTCAGTGCAGAAGGTGACTTTACCTTGAGGTGACAGAGATAAACCAGATACCTCGGAACTGTTACACAGAGGCAACTTAATGTCAGTGTGTGCCTTAAAGCAGTGAAGGTTATGTGGGCTATTTGACACAGGCATACCTGAGATTCTTCCCAAATTGGAGTGAAAAGACCAGCCTGTGATTTATACAAAAGGGAGACAAGGCTGCACAAAGGCCAGCGGCAGGAAAGAGATCAAAGTTCTTAAACTGAACAAGCTATCCTTATCAGATTGAGGCTTTTTTTCATGTCAGGAAACATTTAAAATATTAATTTCTAGCAAAAATCTTCATCTCAGAATCATCTTCCTAAAAACTGAAAACCTGGATAAAAGAAGCTTCAGTTTTCGTGTGTTTGGTTGATTTCCTTTATTAGTTTCCCTCTTACTTCACTTTTTCAGGGGCAAAATAGAAAGATAGAGAGAGAGAGAAAAAGAGAAAATTCCAAGCAGCCACAAAGAAACCTGGACAATTTCTGTACAAATGCTGGTGAATTATTTTGAATTAATATGGTGTTTATGCTGTATACGAAGGCTTTCAAAATTAGAACATTTTAAAAGATAATTTTCTACCATCATTACTTCACAAGCCCTTAAGTAACACTCTGAGTCTTACAAAGCATTTCTGACACTTCAGGATTTTCCAGACTGCACTTGAATAAAGTTATAGCAATAACAGCTTAATAATATAATAAATAAATAAGTATATACACACATATATATACACACACATATATATATATACATATATATACATATATATACACATGTAATAAAAAATAAACCGGGAGGTCTGGGTCTCTGGATTCAGGTATCCCCCAGCATCAGTCTGAAAACAAAGACTGTAACATGATGGTTTATTTATTTCTTACTGTCTCTCCAGCTTCTCTTTATAAAGACATTTACAAGAGACAGGGCTTGCTGTTTCTTATCCCTGCCTAGTGTCCTGTGCTGAATGGCAAGCAGAACAGAACTAGCACTTGCTGCTGCCAATCCATGGCCAGACACAGCTAAAGACAGTCATTTCCAGGGCTGATAAACAGGGTTTATTTCTTTAAATGGCTGAATTTGTTGTATTTGTGTTTTCCTTAAGAGTTTTCTAGTTCAGCTGTGTCCTGAGGTTTTCACTTAAAGCTCAGGCCTCCCAAATATTGAGATTTCTGACAACTCCACGCTCATTCCAGGCCTGTGATTCTGTTAATTCTCTCCAGGCTGCTGGAAAGACAAGGTAGAATACAGCAGTCTGAGACACACACTTGTTTTCATCTCTCAGGCAGCTGATATCTGAGAAGAACATCTCAGTGAGGCCCTAAGGGCAACAAGGACTTTGATTTACTCTAGAAACTGCTTTCTTCGACAAGTTGCTCTCTTGGCAAAATTCAGAACAAATTCTTGATCTATAAAAGCTCAGGGAAGGTTTTGACTTCCTGCCTCACTTATTGTTTGCACTGTATTTTTATTTTGTGTGCCCCCGCCCCCTCCCCGCCCAGCCCCTAGCAACAACACTTAAAATTTCCTGACAGCACGTCAATATGTTGCAGGGTTAAAGACTTCATTGTTCATAATATCAATAATTATTATACAAACACAACATTGAGGAATTATTTAAAATCCTCATTAACTGCAGTGCCAAGAGGAAGAGGAAACTAGGGCAGGAAAAACTGCAATTACTGTTACGCATTCCCAGTAACATCAGTCACACCGCATCAGTACACTGTCTTCCTTGTTCTTCATCTCTCCTCAGCTCGGATATCCTCTGGCAGAGCCAGCTCAGAGAACAAAAGCTGGATTAGACATCTGTGTGAATAAGAATAGTATCTAATATTGCCCTAGCTAATGAAAAATGTCCAAAGATATCAACTGTCATGCTTCAAGGGGATAAACTGATTGCCAGCTGAGGTCAAGAAAAGATAGCTTCCCCACCCTTCTGCACACAGCGCTTCTGTGTAATTGTGAGAACACCACAATAAGCATTTAAACTTTTTTTTAAAACCTCATTTAAACCAGCCACAATTGAAAGCTCAGGAAAGCAAACACTTGACCAGACAATGTACTCACCTCAAAAACTCCTGTAGCAGTACAAAAAATAGGCAGGGTAGCAATCCAGAGCAAGGTAATAAAGGAATTTTGGCTTTCTTCTGGAAAGAAAGTCTCATTCTGGTGGATGAGCCACATAAGGCTGTTCGCTGCAATTCATGCCAGCACATTAATGAGTGTCTGTTAAGGTACTATAGTTACTTCACAGCGTATTGTCTGCATATCCACCGAGGACACACATTACAGTTCTGCACACACTGTTTAATTCTAGCTGTTTGAATCACTGGGCCTGCAAGGTCAAACCATCTTCATTAAGTCTAGAGTTCTTCCTAACTCAAATCAAATGCACTAAAGTCCACTACTCAACAAGAGAGTAATACACACTCTCAGAGGTACACGTACAAGGCAGGCTGAGCTAGACTGCCTCTATATAAGCCTCTTTTATTTCTTGTTCAGTCAATATTAAATACATCTTTGAGTAGCTAGTTCTGTCTCCGTTTTATTTACCAGGCAGAAGGATTTATCCAGCTGCCAGTGCTGTAGATTTAACCCATCATCTGAAAATTAGGCTTGTCTTTTTATTTCATACATAATTTTTAATAAGAATAATCATGCAATCACAGTGGAGATGTAGTTTAAGATATAGCGCCTTCTCCTGGAGCTGTGCAAATTCTGAATCAGAAGTAGCTAATATGTATATTAAATACGTGGCTCTCCCTAATTCTTGCATCTATTCCTCTCTGGTAATATCCTTGCCTTCCAGAGTTGACCTTTTATTTATCTGCAAATCCTGGAACATCCACAAAAGGCTGCAGAAGCAATACAGGACTAAAAATGCTGGACAACCAAACCATCTGCCTTGTTTTGGTATTCTTTTCACCGTTGCCTTATCTGTAACACTGCAAAAATGAAGTAGATAATATGTAGTGCCTGGCAGCCTTCCCTCTTGAAGGTCAATTCATTGGGGTAAATATTTCAGTAGAGAAAGGGCAGGTGGAAGAAGATTTAGAGATACAAGAATGAAGTTCACAATGTAAGTACCCAAGTATAAAAAGGCTTTCTAAGGAAGCTCTGAAATGTATCCTCAGGCAATTCTGATTCTAGATTCATCTAATATCTTTTGAGAGGTCAAATCATCACAAGACTGGGTATGTCTGGGCTGTGTGTCTGGTGTGGTCCTACAAGAATGCAGCAGGCACAGTCATACACAGATTAATATTCAGCTTCTCATGTGCCTGAAGCTTGATGCATTTATTGATTTGAAGCCTTACACTAGTATTGAAACTAAATGGGAAGCAGCAGACAGCAGACTTTAGATGCCCACTGTGGCCTGAAGCATGGAGAAGGCAGGCAGGCAATCCCATGCTATCCCCACTGAAATCTGTTCGTCATCTTCAAACCAAGCTTTAGATACAACAAATCACAGTAACGCCATCTGGAAGTGATGAATGAATTGGCATCATGTGGCCAGATGCTGTGTAAAGAAAGGCCAAGCTTTCTTAGAAAGCTGGAAGTGAAAGACTACATTTTTAGAAACATATGTAAACCTCAGCTTCCTCAAGTAAAGCATGCTGATGTGTCTCAAGGCTTCAGCTAGCCTAAACACCCTAAGTAAACACTGTAAAAATAATATATATATATTTTTAAGACAACACTTAGATCTTTCTAACCAGATCTAACCTTTAAAGAAATCTGGATTTCTGTCTGCTTATTTATTTTATATTTTTATACAGGTGCTTACATATATGTATATGATGCTGGAACTTTACCAGAAAAACTGGTTCCCACTAGAAATTATTCACTTCATTTCTTCTTACAAGAAAGCATGACTGTAAATTCCAGGGTCAGAGAAGGTTTCCTCAAAACCTAAATCAAACAATGGCTCCTATGGTTAAGTACAGAGGTGCACAGGAAAACTGCTGATCTGTAAGAAGAAGAGCAGATCACCTGTGTTTCCTAGCCTCTATTTTTACACACTGAACTGGAAGTCTCTGAACTGGAAATCCATTATTTCAGTTTACAAGGAAGGACACAAGATTTATAACTTTTTAATTAATATGAATATCACACACAAAGAATTATTACCAGGTGTCCTGGGTGAGTGCTGTCTGCTGCCATAGACTAAAACCCCACGCCTTTTCCTGTTAAAACCTACACAAACAAACAAATGGGAACAATAGATTAGTCAGCTGAATTAAGTTTTCCCAAGCGAGCACGCAGTTATGTGGCTGGCTGTTCGTGAGAAGATGAACTGGACTTAAAGGATCAGCGTGACAAGAGACAAGAGCTGGGCTCAGAGTACTGGGCCTAGGGATTACTGTAAGCATTGATTCCACCCTATCATGAAACGGGTAACCAGTTACCCAGAAAAAGAGGTGTTCTGTTCCCAAAAGGCAACTACTAAAGACTATTGTATAGCATGACTTTCAACAGAAGTCAATATTGGCTTATGGCTTAATTTCCTATTGCAGACCACCGCACAGCACAAAGATACATGTGGTAGCTTCAGTACTGAAGTCAGGATAAGTAAGCCAGGCCAGAGCTTGTGTTACCTCACCTTGATTCCTTTGGTGGCTAAGGAGAGGAGGGCAAGTACTTACTCAGGAAAGACTGCCAACCCTTTCCTTCCTGGTCAAATAAAAAGGTTCATGAAAGCAAAGTAGCCCCATTGCCAAGGGAAAGAGATATTTCACCTGTTCCTGTGCTTGTTCAACTTTCCCACATTATTCCAGTCTCAGGTTCCAATCTGCTTGTATGTTTGTTAACAGGAAAGAAAGCAACTGTACTGCATTGTTAGCCAAAATGACACAGCAACCTCTGGAAACCTTCAGAGGGTGATGTTCCAAGTCAGGTACAATTCACTGGTCCTAAATGAGAATCTCAGGCTCTCTGGACAGACACTGGGAAGAGACACGAGTGCTTCCAGAAGGTTGCACCTGGATTGGTTGTCTGAAGAAGACAGGGGGAGTATGTCTCAGATTGCTATTACGCAGTCAGTAGCTTCCTGTCTCACATTTAATTTGGAGGTTTTCTGCAGTGAGAACGGAGGGATTTCAGGCAGGACACCACAGCCCAGGATGCATGTGCTTGTTCTTAGTGGCAGCAGTGAGCTATAGGTGCTGGCATACTTGCTGTCTGCTGAATCCATAGCCAGGCAAGCTGGAGCTGGCAGACCTCACTTTACTGAACTAATTCAGTATATGGCAAAACCAGGCAGCCAAATTCTCAATTCAGATCATCAATGACAGAGCAGCCACTGGCCTGTAGAGAAGGGATGGAAGAGATTGAGAATGAGTATTTTGACACAGTTCCAATTTGTTTTCCCCATTTCCCCTCCCGCTGTAGGAGAGGTTACAAACAAGAGTCGCGTCTAGTTCAATACACTGAGAAACAACTTCAGATCCTCTGAAGCAAAACCAAGCCAATCTGAGAGCTGCAACAGCTCTAGGAAAATCTACGTTGTCAGGTGCACCTACGTGTGAAAACATGAAGAGGCTGTGGCTTCCTCGCTGCCTGGGTTTCCTAAGGAAGGGCGGACCCATTTCCAGATAGCATGGACTTAGGTGGAGGGAAGGGGGAAGACACTAGCAGCAACAACATCTGACATGAATCTTTGCTCTCCTAATCTTAAAAATACAACAATGTGAAACCAGAGCAAGTGTGAAAGCTGAAGACTCCAGCAGGGTTTCACATCAATCAGGCTTTTCAGGCTGAAGCGTATCAAAAAACGGGAGCGAGACAGCAAACGTTAGATGTCAGGATGATTTCTGAGCTCTTGCACAGTCAGAAGACAAAACAGGTTTAAATCCATAGCCCCTAGATTTACAGTCCACCTCAGAAGCTTGTGCTGCCCCTGCCCCGTTCCCAGTCCCCGGGTGGCAGAGGAGGTTACAATACAAACAATAGCTATCTCTGGGGCAAGGCCACTTAAATAAACGAATCTCGCCAGTTCTCCTCCGCTGACAAGGGGCTCCAGCAAGGCTGTACAGAAGCAGCAGGGCTCCTTCCCCAGCAGGGCCTCTTCTCATGCAGCAGCAACTGCAAGGATTTGAGGAACGCAAGCACCAGGAGGGAGACACTCTCGGTTGCCCAAAAGGAAGGGGAATAACTTGCAGAGCAGCACGACGACAATGCACAAAAGGCAAATTTAGACCTAATATCAGAAAGATAAATTGCTGAGAGTTCTTATGACTGGAGACTAATCCTCGGGGATTGCATGGCCCAGTGCCCCCCTGCTGCCTAGGCCATCACACCTGCTCTGCTGCTTGAGATCAATCACTCCCTTGTGGTCAGAGAACTTGGCAAGATATAATGGTGGGTCTTATTCAAGCTCCGTGTCTGGGAACACACACTTAAAAAGCAGGCACACAATGGCATAATTGCAGCCCCTCCAAACTAGCTGGCCCCTTGCAGTATGACAACCAGCTCTTGTCCTAAGATTCATGTTCAGACACTGCAAGGAAAACAGAGCTGAGCTGGAAAGGAGAACTTGACCAGAACAAAGGTGGAGGTAATCTTGAAAGGAGGGTTGTGAAAAGGGCAAGGTAGACGTGAGGCATGTGTATACAGACTTGCTAGCAATTCAGTATATTGGGCTTTTGTTTTACTGTTGTAAGTCAAGTGTTGAATCTTTTCCTTCCCCAGTTGTTTCAAGCAGTTTTAGAGCTAGCTGTAGGTACTTTGAATCATCTATGCATCCAGGCCTAGCATTTCAAATTTATTATTTTAAAGGCATCATGAAATACAATCATGAAGTACTACAAACAATAAATGAAAACAGAGTTTATATGTCCCTACAGGCTGGTGTTGGTCTCTTCTCTCAGATTAGTAATGATAGGACGAGGGGAAATGGCCTCAAGTTGCGTCAGGGGAGG
>JAVSBS010000349.1:38227-56043 GCA_033124195.1 Coracias cyanogaster
GAGGTGTTTAAAGAACGAAGAGATGCGGTGCTTGAGGAGATGGTGTAGTCATTAGAGAGATGCGAGGAGAAAGGTTGGACTTGATGACCCTGGAGGTCCTTTCCAACCATAACGATTCTGTGATTCTGTGATCATTTATTAAAAAAATGAAGTAATGGTAACATTAAATATCAGTTTCAATAAGAGGAGTTTAAGACTGGGGCATATTATTCTAGATTTTATATATTTAAAATAAATATGAATTTAAACATAAGAGCATACTACTTCTTTGGGAGGGCCAAAACAGAACCATATCAGGCCATTTTTTACATTTAACCAGGTTGAAGTGAAAAATGAAACAAACAGTTTTCATGTCAGTAACTTCTTAGCTACCAAGTATGTCTTTGGAACACTAAAGAATCCAAGCCCATACACAAAGACTCAGCTACACGTACACAGCATCATAACGACTTAATTCGCCTTTTGAATTGTGAAACATCTATGCTGGTCGAGGTTATCAGCTTCCGGATTCAGGGGACAAAAGGAAGTACAGATCTCAACTTCCCTCCTCTGCTGCCCGTAACAAGCCAATATCTGGCAAAGGACACCCCGGCATACTCACGTTCTGCTCTTACAGATGGTCTCAGTTTTGAGCTGCTTGATCAGGAGGCAGTTCAGTTTCCATTCACAGTCCTGACTGGCGATGGCCAAATTCTCTGTACTGATGTGCCTGTGAACCTGTGTTATGGATGCAAAGTGGAGCACATCAAAGCTGTAGCACTAAAAACCTTTGATGTAGTGAGTTACTGGTCACCTTGAGCAAGTATGAACATTTATTGCAAGTTCATGGAACACATCCTTTTTAAATACCACGGATTTTAAATGCATAGAAGTTTACAATTCCCTAACCAAATGTCAGTCACCTTTTACATGCTATTGTTTGCAACTCTGTTTAACGCTTTTTGTTCTGAGATTATAAAAGTTATTTTAGTCTCAAATACTGTGGTTAACACACATTTCAAGACATTTACTCCCTCTGTATCATGTACAAGAGTATTTCAATGCAAATAAAGATTTGGGGTACTCCTCTCTCTTCTATTCCACTCTGTCTTAACTAGAGTAATCAAACGTTGTGTATTTAAGTTGTCCAGTGCAGCTACTGAGCTGTCTCAAACTTTTGCATATGGGCTTGAGTATCATGTAGTTAAAATACATTAGTTCAAGTCGTCCCATGTTGCTTCACAGCTGCAAATGATGAAAATGCCAGGTAGAGGAACCCTTGAATGACAGTCTTCATTATGACCCCTTATTTTGGTAAGATTTCTTTCCCTGGCGCTGTTAAAATTATTTCACATATTCAAACTTCTCTGGAAAGTGAACTTGTCTAGAGATGGCAGAGGACAGATTATTGAATTCTTGTTTGATAACAGCATGCTGTTTACACCAGGGACATATTAAGCTAAGTGGTTTAAAAAGTCCTTACAGAATTGAGAAAGTAGAAGAACTTACCTCCTGGCTAGCCACTCTAATCCTAGCTTTTTTCAATTTTACGTTGTTTTGCTCGGTACTTCCTGAATTACTTCTTTTATGTTCCCTTGTGTAAATATAATACTACACAAAAGAAGACAAGAGTAAGTCATTACCTGTCATTTATGTCACAAGATAAATAATACCCATCTTTGTGAAGATTATACACTTTCAGTGCCATGGCAAACAGAACACCTCCAAATCACGTAACTACCTACTGCTACAAGTGTTCAAATAAGTGCCAGCGTAACACAGCACTCTCTATTCCTGCCCTATTTAATAGTTTAATATTGCCATGAACTGTTAAAAAGCTGACACATTACACTCTCCAAATGTAAATAAAGCTCCTCTAATAAAAAAGGATCAAAGAGATTATGCTACACAACTACACAAGTTGTATTTCAGAAACTAAAGAAAAAAGGGAATCAACAAAACAAGAGGAAGGCCTGCTACATGCAGTTTTATGAATACATGAAAAATAGGGAAAATTGGTTACCTTTAGTGTATATTCATGTCAAAATGAGCTGCAATTGGCATTTAACAGATCCAATACTGTCAGGAAAGAAATCAAGCTATTCGAGCACCTGAGAGAAGCCCAAAATTTTAGTCAGATGAGACAGAACCCTAACTAAGAACACAAAAGAGAAGAAAAAGTGAATAAGGCTCTCAAACAGCTTTGCTGCTCTGACAGCCATCAATTCAAGCTTTATCATACTGTAAAGAGCATATATTAGGAAAAAGGTATGATGTTCAGCCATGTCATATTAGATCACTTGGAAAATATTTGGGACAGTAAAATTATGTATTATAAAAATAGATATTGAAAACAAATTTTAAAAATAGGTTTTAAAAAAATATGTATTTAAACAGACTACCTTTTCAAGAAAAAGCAAAGCAGAGTATGTAACCTTGTACTGCAAGATGGCACCAGCAGAACTCTCCACTCAAAGCATTGCTAAGCCCATCTTACTGTGCTGTGAATCTTTTCAGCACTGAGTTAATGTGTTTTCAGTTCTTATTTCTGTTCATTTTTACCTAAACTCGGAGGACATCCATGGGTTCTGCTTTTGCGTATAAACACCTCTCTTAGAAAACGGATTTAGGGCCAAACACTAAAGTGTACTAGGAATATTGATTATGAAGAACTCAGTGGTTGTGATACCTCTCTTTCTTATACCAACACAGCTCCAGTTACTCTTGTCCCTACCATAGCAAGGGGTTTGGAACTAGATGATCTTTGAGGTCCCTTCTAACCAAAACCATTCTATGATTCTATGAACTCCAATTAACTTACTTTTGATTTATACCGTTGAAGTGAGAGTTGAGTTACTGCCCCAGCTTGCAACATGCAGGTTTTCTTATTACAAAATGAAGAACTTCACTGGTGAGAGATGAGGAGAAGAGGTGGCTGATGTAGTTATTGTCCCAAATGCTGCTGTTACCGTGAGGTAATTTCAGGTGACCTGTTGCTAGGGTTGGGTGAGGGCAGACAACCAGAGGTGTCATCTCATTAGTCATCCCAAGCCAAACTGTCCTCACTTGTCAGTCATTTGTCCTGAACATTACTCCAAAGATATGTAAACTCAGTAATGATCTTAGTACATCATCTATCTTAAACGATGACATTTCCTATTATTGAATACTATTATATTCAGAAGACATGCCTTAGGTCAGATTTTTAAGGGTATGACATTTCTCAGTTTATATTTTAGTCACACTGTTTTCCAAGGATCAGGGCACCGTAATATAGTCAGCATTACCGAAGAGCCAGTTATGAATAAACTGCTCCTTCTGTAGATCATGAAGAAATAGGCTAGAATTGCTACTAAGATACATCTATGAACAATTTTGGTTAAGGCTTTACAAAGGTTTAATAAAGTTTGTTTAGGCCTCAAAGCAAAGCCATCTATCTGCTCTAAAGACAGTGCTGGAAGAGTTCAACTTCTAAGGCTACCATCATTGTGGCCAACTCGCAGCAAGAGGACACATTATCCCTGCTGCTCTATAAGAAGACAAATCAGCATCAGTTTTATTTTTTCATGGTTTGGGAACTAGACTCAACATACATTTTTAACAGAATTTAAATAAAAGCAACAAGGGGCTGCTTCTCTGGAATATGTCTATCCCTTTGCAGGTAAAGTGACATTTATCAAGACCTAAAAAGTGGAATCTAAACCCCGAGGCACCCAAGTCTATGCAACTTTATGAAGTGGAGTCTTTAGAGAAAATACTCTGAATACAAGCTGCCAAGTAAAGAGAAACAGCAAAGTCAGAGTCCTTGTGTAAAGTATAAGACTATTTGGTATTCAGAAGTTACAGCATCGTAGTACCTCAAAACTGCAGCCTCTCTGAGCTGTTCATTATCTCTTTTACAGGCTCTTCAGACCTCAGAGACCTTATCCTGATAAAGTGAACCGGTAAGAAATACAGAAGCAGAATGACTGATGCCAGGTCAACATGATGTACAGAATAAACAGTCAAAGGATAATAACACTAAAGTGAGGGTAGTTCTGTGATAGTGACACTGGATCCAAATTCATGAGTCTGTGGAGATCTGTTATGAACTCAAGAGAAGCTACTGCCTTTCTTGCAATCTCTCTTACTTCTTTTTTGCAAAAGCGAGTGTTGTTTCACACTGTGGGAATATGCAATATTTGGTAGTACAGTGTCCCAACTCACCATTGTAAATCAAATGCTAGATGTATAAGCACTTCAGATATTATTGGCAGAATTAAAATTTAATATAGCTTGCCAGCATGTGGAAAAAATTTCAGGTCCAACCCAATGAAGTCTACGTGAGTTTGGCCTGAATCACCCATATGCTGCCTATTTTAAGTAGCATAACGTTCTCTATATAAATAAAATACATTCAATTTTGATCACGTTTGACATTTCTTACAGTGCTAAAATTTTTGCCATTTGTCAACCTGTATTTTTAGAGCTTTCTTGGACTGACTGCCAGGGCTCCATCTGGCAAAATTAGAAGTGTTCCAAATGCAAAGCATTTCAAAGCAATTCTCCCACAATAGTTAAAAAGGATCAAATTTAAGTCACTGCAGGTGCTTGTAAAATGGATTTTAAATTTTCTTAAAAAACACAAACAATGAAATAGTAACATAAAAAACCCCTTTATGTTACTTTACCAGCTACCTACCCTCTACCAATACTTTGTATGAGATAGCTGCATTCAGAATGATTATATATTGAGCCTGGTATAATATTTTAAAGAACTTATTGTATCATTTTTTTTGTTAAAATAATCTCTGTGTTACCCACACTATAAATGTGATTGCAATCTGAAAAACACAGACTCTAAGGATAATACAGACAACTAAGGTATCTGATATGTTAAATAACTTTTTTTTTCCCTGGGTGAGGTGAATTCGAAAGAAATGGTCTCAGATGCAAGTCCCATTCCCAGGAAGATTCTGGTTTGTATTCTTTATTCCTGAAGAAAGCATGCTATCAACTTCAGAGCCACAAACAGATCACTGTCTTCTCTTTCCTCTTTCAGATAATCAGAGATGTCACTTTAAAGACTCAATGCACATACAAGTTACAGTAAAGTCTTCCCTTGATTTTGAAAAGGCAGAAAGCTTGTCTGTCAGGTCCCAAGCTATGTGTCATCACTGCCAGAACAATTACCAAATACCCTGGCCCATCTGGTAAATACCCCAGCATGGATTAACCACAGAAATAAAGCTCTACATCTTCTAAAGCCAGACCCTGTCACTTCATGGAGGAAGCACTACCCAGTGCCAGTTGTAGGGCCCTTACCCCACGTGGGCAGCCTGCAAGAGAAGCATCACCCTTAGCCAGCGTGGTGTGCATGCATCCAGATTTACTCTGTCATGCCAGTGCAAGGGAGAACCTCAGGGACAGCAAATTAGTTAATGGAAATTAGAGTATTCTAGGCTCATCAGCATCCCTCAGGACTTGGCAGTCACTGGCAAGTGTTAGAGAGATGTCTCATAGGATGTAATGGTGCTTTTAAAGATTTCCTTAAAAAGTGGAACAGGACCCCACGTCTCCTTGCTTGCTCCTAGTAGCCTGTAAAAATAATCATCATATTTATTTTTTTTCTCACATGAGTTTTCTGGGGATAGGGTAATGCTCAGCCTTCAACTGTCACTGGAACTCCTATTCCCTTCCACTCTCCAGGAGTTGGACTGGCTTGGATTTTAGAGTCTATGCATGAATGGACATAGATGCTGTACATACACACGTAGAGCTACATACATAAATATAAAACTTATCTAATTCAATGATTGCTCTTTTTCCAGCTAAGTGATTTGGAAAGAAGAAGTTAGCAGGGGGGCAACAGCAGAGTCACAAAAGGCAAATAACAACAGTGATACTCTTCGCTAGCCAAGTACATTAACTCATTTTAATCTTTTCTAAGGGTACATTACATCACAGCTCCTTATCTGCCCCATTTTTTGTTACTGTATCAGCCTTTAAGAACATATAAAGCTTAATGAAAATACATTATTGCTTACCTCACCATTATAAAAGCAGTTATTAAATATAAGCTTTTGGAAGGGGTTTCCTTATATAGAACGCAGTTGTGGAAAGCTGGCTTAGAAAAAAAAATCCTCAATTTTGAGCTCACCAGCCCAAAATGTCCTATGTTCTGCAGATGCATTAGCTGGGGACCTCCACTAAAGCCCATGTCTCAAAGGCACAGCTGCGAGTGACAGCTGATGTGACAGGCACTACATAAGCATTACATATAGCTTTGGCAAGGTCTGACTGCAGGTCAGTTAAAACTATCATAATGTTGTTTTCACTTCAGGAATGATTTATTGCTTCATGTGTTACATGCACCCCTCAAAGAAACTGTACTCAAGCAGAAGCAGTGGTCAGGAAGAAAGCTGGACAATAGCAACAGCAACAGCCCAGTTTATTTCTTATCCTCTTAAATTTCTTTATATTGCTAGCACTACAAGTCTTTGCTCTTTATAATTGATGGTGTCTATGGTTCACAGAAAATGCCTGAATTACTCTTATTACAAACACTTAGAAAGAATCTGGCTCTAAATTGGGCTATGAGTTTTCAAAGAACAAGAAGTGAGTTTTATTTTCTATCTAAGAATGCTACTCCAATAATGTAGCTTTTTATCTGGATTTCAACCTCTAATTCTGTTCCAGTCACTGCAATTTATAAGCACTAACACCACTACTCCCAGACAAACCACAGTGGTTTGTTGTATGATACTAACCTTCTACATTCCTTCAGCATGGGCACTGGAACAGAAAAAGCCATGCTTTTCTTCCAGCGATATATAACACACGATATCACATCCATCCAGGAAATCTATCTTCTGTTCTCTGTGCATAACAAATCAACACAATCAACATAACCAAATGATTACACGAAGAGAGATGTGTCATTAAGGTGCACAGCAATTATGCCATACCACACAGTTCCAGCTCTCAAATCCACTCTCCCTTGAACGATGAGACCAGCAAATATTCCTATGACCAAACCAGAGCCGTCACTTGACTAAACCCTGTCGTTACAGAAGTATGGCATCTGAAATCCAATGTCTTGGTTACAGAGTTTAGTTCAGTATTTGTAACTACAGCTTGGAGCTCCTCTGGTTAAGAAAACTTAGAGCACGATGTTTTACTTCATGTATTTGAGCCTTTTGAATTGACTCAGTCTGATACTACTGGCCATAAGTCTAGAACATGCACATTAACTAAGCCTTTCTTCACAGCAGATCTACTTCCAATTTCCATACTTTGTGGGGAAAAGTGCAGTAGTGCAAGGCATTTCATGGTCGATTTTTAAACTCCTGATTTTATATACATACATGTCACACACATGAATTACACTTTTCTTGTCATCACTGAGAAGTAAATAATGTTCACTTACTATTCTTTCTACCTGTATTCTCTGGTGTTTAATGGTCAAGTCAATACAGTAGCTGCCAGAAAGGGCAGTTTAACATGTTTTACTGCAGATATGCAACAACAGTGGTGACCTCCAAGAGCTTTTCTTGAGATTTTGTTAGGATAAATAGTTAAAAATATTCCCCAAACAGGCTACCCTGCAGAGCTGGTCTTTCAGGCAGTCCTGAATGAACACAGCTAAGGTCGAGGTGCGCACAAGCCTGCTAAGGCAGCATGAGAATCAAGGTAAATGATGCACTCTAATAAAGTGGCAATCTCAGTCTGCCCCAAACATTTCCTATCTCACAAGCCCTTGCTTCAGAAAAGGGAGATTTTCTTTGGAACACTATTTCTTCAGATGGTTTATAAGGAGAATTCAAACTCTAATGCCTTGGGGCAAAAACTAAATTAAGCATAATCCATTCCGTGAATTACAGCAAAAAACCATTCTGGACAACGTCAGGTTTTACTACATGTAATGGCTTTATGAAACGTATAAATTTTACTGTTCTATAAAATACATTTTTCATTCCAAAATGCAAATTATATTTTTTTCAGGACTTTCCTTTTTAGCGTTTTAAGTTTACTTTTAAAAGAAAGACACCGGATTGCCAAATTAAAGATTTATTATAGTGTTTTTATTAACAAACTTTCATTGGAAAGCTCTGGGCGCATTAACATAGGAGGCACATTGGCTTCGATGTTTGGCATTTGACAGTCAACGGAATTGCACTTCACTGCGATAGCCTTACAACAACAGTGCGAATTTTCACAGCAACCCTCATAGCGAGCTTCTCTCACTGACCTGTCCAGCAGATGTTTCCTATCAGCTTGGTCAGCCTTCAAAACCTGGTCATTCTGCAAAGAACGCTCCTCTGTCTTACTCTCGGCTCTCTTCTTCTGCTTTGACAGAGAGGCTTTCTTGCTTTCAATCCCGTTCGCTTCTGTCCCACCCTTTTCATCACACTTGTCTGCCTGCTGACAGAATCCCTTTTGGTTATTTGATAGGCTGCTCTCACATTCAGAGCAACGCAATATTAGAGGTCCTGCGTTTCGGCAGAGAAACTGGGAGGAGCTCATCACCTTCGGAACAGTTCTTATGTTTTCCTCTGGGTTTTGATGAGCGTGTGACTCTGTCCTATTTATTCTCTGATGTGCCTGAAACTGTTGCACAGACTGGAGGAAAAAATTTTTAGGCAGAGAGTTCTGTGCCACTGTTCTTTTGAGCCTTCCTTGAAGGCAACTGCAGTGGAGGACATGCGGGACTGGATGCACATAACCTTCAGCAGCTTGCTGCAACGCGTTTATAGGAGCTACAGAGCTTTGGATCTGCACAGTTCCTGGTGAAGGAGAACATTGGTAACAGAAGGTGTCACTTAACCGTTGACATGAATGTGGACTCCACTTCACTGCCACTTGCTTATATGCATCAGGACAGCTACACTGCCTGTCTTGAGAGAAAACGGGGCACATGGTGTGTTGGTCAACAGATGTCTGCAGCACAGCTGAACCAGCAACATTTTTAATGCTTTTACTCACTTCACTATTATAGGCTGAATGCATAGACATACATGTGTTCTGGGGCCTGCTGCTGAAGAGCTCTGAGCAGATATGAGTTTCTTCGTAAGTCACTTTCTCTGCAGGGTTACAGATACCGGTCTGCGATGCCAGAGGCTCGAGCTCATAGTGCTCAAGCTCCATTTCTGGCTTCTGACTTCTAGAGTCCAGCTGATACTTGCTAATAGGATGCGGTTTATTTTGACCTCTGCCTCCCTGTGCTCCAGAAAAGGTCTGAGAGAAGGCGTTACACCGCAGTTTTTTTGGTAGTGGGATCTGGCCACAAGTGCCCTGGGGTCCAAGGCATCGGCACATGCACTGGAAGAAGAACGTGGCAAAAGCCCAACTAATGCACATTATAAGCATCATGAAAGTGCCAAGCTGCGTGTACGCCAGCACCGTAGAGGGCATCATCATTGCTCCAGCTACAAATGTAGTCAATGCAGCCATTGCAATGGCAGAACCCATACGGCTTAAAGAAAAAATGACTTTTCCCTCCCGGTCAGAGTCAGGGGCTAAGCGATAAGCCACTCCATAATGAACAGCAAAGTCTACAGATAAGCCAACAGCCACCGAAATGGTAACAGATTCTAACACATTTAACTCCCATCCAAGAAGAACCAGAGAACCTACAGTGACAAAAATAGTTCCAGCTATTGAAACTATTGCATAAAGGCTTATAATTATATTCCAAGTTGTAAGAAGCATTACACTAAATGCAACAGCAACTGAAAGACCCATGGCAATCAGAGTACCATCAGAAAGACTGTCCTGAAGATCATAAAATTCGAGGTTACTCACAAACCAACCATTGCTCAGACCTTCAGGAGCAGAACTAAGCTCAGCTGAAATCCATGAGTCCACCTCTTTATAGAACTGATGCATTTTCTCATAAGCCAGGGTGAAGAGGTAGGTGCTTTGGAACTCTAACACCACTGCCCTGATGGTGTCATTTAGGTCAAAGCGAGGCCCTGGGGTTTTACTATCTAAATGGTACCCTGTGCTTCTTTCTAGCTCCATTATCGCTCTCTTGATACATAACTCAAAAACTTCTTGTTTGTATGGAAAGCTCCAGTGGCTGCAGCAGGGGTAAAGAGATGGTTCATCGCAGTCCTGATTTTCCATCCACTGCTTAAATGTTTCAATGAAGCAGCTTGTGAAGTCTTGTTCTTCAGTCTGGTAATAAAAGGTTTGATTTCTTAACTTTTGACAGAAACGTAAAATCCAAACCTGTGAAGCTGGGCTCGCAATATTAAAACTGCTATCTAGCTGCAGCTTTCCTTTACTTTTAGGGTTTAAAGGGTCACCATTATCCTCAGGTGTGACACCCCAGATTACTGTAATTGGCATGTGGAGCTCTTCTCCATGGTGGACGCGTTCAAACATAAAAAGCTTTTTGTATTCTGCATCATAGCGTTCAAATGGATGCGAAGACCTAAATACCTGAAACTCAGAGAGCTCCAATGACGGCAATTTCATCTTTGGATTTACACACACGATATATGCTCCACCAATCGTTAAGGCAAGGAACCAGAAAAGCCAAATATACCGAAATTTGATAACAATGCATGGCAAAACTTTTTCAAAAAATATCCTGGATGCTTCCGAGACTGCAAAAATAATCTTGTGGAACATTTGGCACAACACTGTCCAGCAGTTTTTGTTGTTGTATACCCTCTGCTGAGGTTTCTTAAAGCAACTGAAAATATTGAGAAGGTATCGTTCATGTAATACAACTACAGCAGGTAGCCATGTAACCATCAAAACATAATTCACCAAAATGGCAGTGCCGGCATAAACACCAAAACACCTGATTGCTGTGATATTGCTGACATAATTAGCATAGAAGGCAGCAGCGGTAGTAAAACTCGTGACAAACATGGAAAGAGCAGCATGCTGCAGCGTGATGCTCACAGTCTCAGAGGTTCCAGCATGAGGTTTATCAAATTTTGTGTAGTTCCAAACATCACATAAAACAAAAGCATCATCCGCTCCAATCCCAACAAGAATAATCAACGCTGTGAGATTCATGAATGGAAAGAACTCAAAATTAAATACTACCCGATAGAGAAAATAAGAAATAATCAGGGAACTAATTATTGCAAACATAGTCATCAGCGTGATAAACATGGACTTCGTGTATACACACATAACTAATAAAACAATTACAATGGCTATGGCAGGATACACAGTATCCATCAACAGGTAATCTTGAAACAATCTATGTTTTATTCCAAACTCAATCCCTGTGACGGTTGTTACACCATCAGAAGCGTTCCAGTTCTCAAAGTTATCTAGGTAAATACTCATCATGCTTTCCCCCTTCTCAGTCGGAGAGAAGAGCATGCTGTATTTTAAAGCTGGTAGGACATAGTCAGCTGTCTTTGGGCTTAGAAAATCCTTGTCCACTAGATAGTGAAGGATCTGGTAAACAGCGTTGTACTTGGTACATTTGCGAGGCACATTTGTACACTTGAGTTGGTCCTTCCTTTTGGCATTCATATCCCAGCAGTCCGGCCCCAGGGTCCCGTTGTAGTAGTATTTGGCACAGGTGCGAAGCAGCTTTAGGGTGTGAGAGACATCCCGTTCTACGATTTTTTGACACGACGATCTGTTGTTTAGAATAGCAATATAGTTGCCCAGTGTCCAGCTGGGACAGCACGAAGCAGCAGTGGCTCTCTGGCAGAGATCACCAAACTGGGAGTGGGATCTGATCTGTATAAAGACAGGCAGGGCAAAACATCCAGTTTAAAGTAATAGTCTGAGTTACTAGAAACATTCACCCACAAAAAAAAATAAAGCCCAAAGTGATGAAAATTCAGCTTACAGTCCTTTCGGGTTAACATTTTAAAATCCTTATTTCCACAGATGCTGTTTTTGATCAGTCTAGTCTTACATGCAGGCGACTAAAGCAGCAGTAAGTCAGGATGCTGACTTGTCACAGCAGCAGCGAATTGGCAGAAGTGTTAAGAACACTGCAGCTCTATTGTTTGAAGATGCACTGAGGTGTTCTGGGTTTTTTCCCAGACTGATGACTCTTAACTCTCCTCTATTATCTCATGCTGTCTATACTCCTGAAAATAAACAATCAGCCATATATCAATAAAGTTTTGTTCTGTTTGGAATCAAATCCGAGGAAGTTCCTAGGAGAGGCAGGGACTTACCATCCAGAACGGAAGGATGTGACAGCATTATGAAAAACTTCCATCATCTGGCCTCTCTTCTACAGCCCTCACTTCATGAGTCTTTTTTAGCCCTTGTACAGCTGACAGACATCTCCCTGAACCAGGTCAGCCTGCCACCCGCCAGTGCTGGGTGTCCCTAAGTCATGCAGGATTTCCAAGGCACAAGCACAAGATAATTCTGCTGTAGCACAAAGGACCCCAAAATAAGCCCTGCTGCCCAGAGACAATGGTGATACCTCTGAATGCTGCACCCACCATGGGATAAAGGCCCACAAGTTGACTCAGGAGTGGAGGAAGATGCAGCAGCAGCAAGGCCAGGGAAGTCCCAAGGACAAGCAGGCAGCAGTGGCAAGCGCAGACAGGGCACAGAGCTGGGTCACGGAGCACGACGGCTGCCATCAGCTCAGGTGACCGCGCAAAGCTTAGAAACCCCTCCCAGAGCTTTACAATAATGACAGCAATTTTAACAGTCTGGTTAAGGACTCTCCTGAGCTAAATGAGTGTTAATTCTTTATGTGGATACTCTTCTTTCACTTCAAGAATATTCCAGATTTAGATGAAGCCAGTAAAAGGCACAACTTATCTAAATCACTGTAAGGCACTTGTAGGCAAAAATGAAAGTCTCTATAAAATAGAACTGAAACTCTTAAGTAACAAGGTTAGATTAGGGAAATTTTCTCAAGTTGGGAAAACTCAATCTTGAAAGGCCACAGGGGACGTAAGTCTTAAAAGCAAGAGCTGCTGGCTTGTTAAACGTGACAAATTAGAATTAATCCTTCAAATAGGCAAATATATGTAAAATTTCAGTCTTAAGTTACATAGAATGAACACATATGAATACAATCACATTAATAAAGCCATGTCCTTATCAGTTTATGATTTGGCCCTGAAACTGTTATCCATGCATATTTTAAATTTAGGTGATCTGAAATATATCACTTTGCCTTTTTTTTTTTTTTTTAGCAGAATTGCACAGGTTTATTATTAACAACCCTTTAGAATGCAGAGAAAAACCCTGCACTTGGGGATTCTCATGGCAGTCATAAAAGCTTTAATATGGACTTCATTTTGTCAACCAGTTTCTGAACAATAACAAATGAGCATTCCAAAAAACCAGGATAATTCATATTTGATTGTTTCCAGATAAAAACACTCACACATGCAAACTCAGGAAAAACCGAACAACCTACTAAATAAAAGGAAGCACTGGAATAGCGTATCTGTATTTTTCATGGCATATCTCCAGGTTAATCCTATGAGGATATAATAGGCAAACTGGGAGGAAAGGATTGTATTGTCTTCTCTATGTATTCAAGTTCAAGATGGGACAATGAGGTTTATAATGCTGTTCTTCAACACTTGCTGCAGGCTGTAAACATTCACTGGTAAAGTAACTGCTGCCAAAGATAAAGTAACATGAGCCGGCAGCTGGAAATTAGAAATTAAAATACAAAATTTAGCTCGGAATAGCTCATTAAAATACTATGTAAAATGTTAATATATTATAGCACTGGGCTTTGTTGGTGATCCAAAGGCACTGAAAAGACCATTTTGCTGTTGCCAGACTTGGCCTGCCACTGGCAACATTTTCATTTATTTTGGAACGAGGAAAGCAAGTAAGCTGTGCAACCTGCACACATGCTGTATCTGTGGGCAGATCTGCCCAAATGGATCTACGGAGTGACAGAGAATCACAAACGCACAGTTTTGGGGAAGCAGTCTGAGGAGATCATTTACAGTCTTCAAAGTTTATAAACTGTTTATAGTTTATAGGGAAAACATTCTGCAATTAACTGGTGAAAAAAAAAAAG
Organism: Coracias cyanogaster; assembly: GCA_033124195.1. Taxonomy (NCBI): domain Eukaryota; kingdom Metazoa; phylum Chordata; class Aves; order Coraciiformes; family Coraciidae; genus Coracias; species Coracias cyanogaster. The sequence continues at coordinate 52,185 of JAVSBS010000349.1, forward strand.
GGCTGCTCTTATCCAAGTAGTAAAAAATTAGAATGCTTCCTATAGCTATTTTGTATATACAATTTCCATGAAGAGTATAGGACTACCATGTGTTGAGCAGCTGCAGGACGGAGCCCCGAAGTGTCAGTAAAACATTTAGTTAAGTTAGTCACAAGCAGGTGTGAATACAATTAACACATGAGGAAATATTGTTAGTTCTTACTAAAGCAAATACTAGTTGGTGCTGAAATCCTGCTTATCATCAGAAAAATACATAAATTCTAAGGTTTGCATCTCCAGATGATAGCATCTGATTTTTCTGTCTTTAAATACGGGAAGCTTTGCCACTTTTTCAACATAACTGTGGCCCTAAACAAGCAGGAATTCAAAAACAAAAATAACTAGAGCCAGAAGAGAGTCTGCAAGATCAGTAGGTCACTGAAGTCATCAATTTCTTCCGATAGCTGCAGTGCAAGTCAGCATGCTCCCTAGGGACTGGCTGCTCGCAGAACTCAGCATTCACAAGTGGAGCATATCGCAGCACTTCCTGAAGTTCTAAGAAAGCGTTAGAAGTGCTTAGAAATTGTTAAAATCGTTTAAACATCTTATTTGTAAGTAACAAAAAATGTAATGAAAAATGCCTCAGCCCTTTCTGAGCCTTGAGTAAAGTAGCTTCACCCTTCTCTCCGAAATAAAGCAGTATTTGAATTAACACGTTCTTATTGAAGCATGCATATAGGGAGGAAAAAAAAAGAAAAATTCCTCAGGAATAATGCAACCATTACAAAAGTTATTCCTCAAAGCTAATTAACTATCTTTATTCTGTTATACAGATTTCTTTGTCCCTTTTTAATTCAGACTGCATTTCTTTGCAATGATCTATACTGCCTGGGATTTACCTGCGCCAGCTGCCTGTGTGACTAAACTTTTACAGTTAAATTCACAGATTAGCATCTCCTCCCTAACTCTCAGTTTTTACTCCTGTCAAAGGTTACTCTCCACTGTATCTCCTGATTGAACTGGCGATAGGATTACTCCCCAGCTCAGCTCATTCAAAACCTGCGCTGGGTTAAATACTGCACTTGGCTCACCTGGCTCGCTCTGATTGAAAAAGATAACGGGTAAGCACATGAGCCATCCTGTTGGTGCAATCATCTCTGGTGGGGAAATTACAGAACGTTTCACGCGCATGTGAGGACAAAAACCACTTACACCAAGAGAGGCCAACCATGATAAAATGCCTGTCAGCAGACTGCCAGGGAAGATTCACTGCACAATGCTGCGCTACAGCTCAACATTTTCAGCAAGCAAATGCCAACTGTTAGGGAAAACAGTCTGGGAATTCACTAACTTAATACAGTTGTCTAAAAGGCAATGATAAACAAATTGAATAACGAAGATATTCCTCGTTAAATGTGGTACAATATGAAGTTAATTGCTTCTGATTATTTTTGTTTTGGAGGAGAAAAACTTGGAAATAAAAGGATCATTATTAAGAAGAGAAAAACATACTGCTTTATTTCCATACTAAGTCACTAGTACACAAATATTTATAGCTATTCAGCAGTTCAAAGGAGTTTACTCCAGCAAGTGACAAGCTTACCATCTGAATGTTTATTTTAGCCTTTGTGAGCCTAAAAATAAATAAGTAATAATAATAGTAATAGCTTGAGGCTGGCTATTACAATGCTTATTTTGACTACGCAAGGTACCGAGTTCAAGGAAAGCCGAGAAAAATTAGAACAGGGGCAGATAGAGACAAAATGTCTTCTCTCATTTTCTCAGTTTTAAAGAGAAAATTAATATTACTCTGAAAGTATCACTATCCACGTCTAATTAATTGGGCTATATTTCTAGCTCCTATATCTATGTTCTTTTGATGTCCATCTGCCAACCTATTCTGAGTGACCCACGGGGTGTCAGAAAAAACTGTGTATGCTATAAGGATACAGCTAGTTCATCTGAAGGTGAAAAAGCAAGCAAAAATAATTATCTGCTGGGAAACAAGAACAAAAAATCAATGGAATAATATTCTATGAGGAACCACACAGCAAAAGTTAAGACAGTCCTTTCTGCAAAGAAAGGTCTGAAGCAACCTCCTCCACCCCATTCTGCATGGTATTCATAGCAAAACAAAATGAATTCCCCTATATAATCTGATTTACCAATTGGAAGTTGTTTTTTCACCTTGTCTGCATGCTGGCTGACCATTCAAAAAGAATGTAAGTGATAGGAAGTCCTCCCATATGCTACTGGATTGCAATGGGCAGCAACACAAAGTTTCAAATACATGCTTCATATCTGCAAGCTAAACAAATTGCATGCCATCTTTACTTACCCTCAAGTTATCTACATTGCACATAGACTTAATTGCATTCAAATTCCATAAATTCTCGCCTTCTGTTGACGTAAACACCACCCGTGAATAGCGATCACCTGAAATTACAGGAGGGGGGTTTTATAGATTGTTTAGGTGTGGCTGGTATCAAAGACTCAGGCAAAATCCTTACATTCAGATGACACAGATGAAACCTTTGTCAGGTCATGGGAATCCACCTGCTTTCCAAGATGAGCTGTTTATCTGTGAGACTCAGTCCACATGAAAGTTTCAGCTTCCTTAAAGTGCTTATAGTAAATACGGCATCTTCAATATTATATACCACTTAGAAGCTCTACAGACTTTTATTCAAGCAAAATATCTTCTGATATATGACAAACAAATAAAAATCAAAAGATCTAATCAGCGAACTATGAAATTCTTGGCACAGCATAATGGCAGTATACAGATAATAGTAATCAAAGGCTGATTTAGTAAGTCATCTGGGAATATAAATAATAATTATAAAGCTGTTTCTACAAGAATGTTTTTGCTTTAGAAGCAAATGAGTAAAGTGGAAATTGTTGTGATATCCTTGAGGCCATTTTTAAGGATTCTACAGTTTAGACACATAAAGCTTAAATTACAAATTAAATCACGCTTATTAGGAGTCAGCTTTTAGGAAAAGAAAGAATTACTTAGTGGCTGAATCTTTCTGCAGAGCTACCAAAGGAAACATATACACGCACAAATATATGGCACTAATACAATATATGGTACTTTGGGTTAAGAGATACTATCACATTAATTACAGTGTTCCAAAAACCAAAAGATTGAATTTTTTCCCACTGCTGTGAAGGTGCAGAATTTTTGCCTTTCACAGACTGTAATGAGTCTTGAGGGTAGTGCTTTATGATCTCTGACCACGCTTTAGGATCAAGGAAACTGAAATCTGCAGATCCTGGAGCAGACAAATAAAGATACCGGGAACAACAAAAATGGGATGAGAGGAAATCAGTTTTCTTTACATAATGGACTGGCAAACTTTCCCATAGAAGCACAGTTCCTTCATGACTGCTGCAACTGAGGCTACACAGAAACAGTAGCAGCAAGAATGAGAGTGAGACTATGCAGAAACAGCGAGCAGGATAAGAGGAGTTAAATCTGCTTCAAGTTGGCAGTTAATGCACAGCAGAGTTTTAAATACACTTCCTCTCCCTTACACAAGATACACTCAGTCTAATTTGGTTCTGCTCACAGGAGCAGAAATTATGACCTTGCTCACATCTTCTCACTTAGACCATCCCATCATTAGAAGAAAAAAACCAAACGTATTAATCATTTTTTCACCCCAGTTTTTACTGGTCATTGCTCTCTCAGATCAACTAATATAAACAAATAACTTCACAATTGTGTTTTTGTGTTCTGTTATCAGTCCTCACATATTGAAGTGGCTGCAAAAGAGCCCAGGTCATTATATGAATAAAAGCAAGATCTACATCTGCTAATACATGCTCGCTGCCAGAACAGGACTTATCAAAGTTTTGCCGCATGCATTGTAAG
>JAVSBS010000349.1:58318-68616 GCA_033124195.1 Coracias cyanogaster
CTGCATCTTTGCATCATGGCTAGCTGCTCCAGTGTCAAGATGTAATTTTTTTTTTTTTTTTTAAATTAGAGGAATTACAAGGCTCTTTAACAACTGATTTCCTTTGTGGATACATTAGTCAGAACTTGCTTTTGCAAGCTTACTGCCAATTGAATCTCTCTGGAAACTGATTCCCAAACAGACTCGTAGTACAGGGAATCTTTTCAGCCATATTAAGAGTCAGTTTTTTCGTCTGGGCAGATCTCATTTTAAAAGGAACGTATCAACTGCTGTACTCGCATCTGCTGTTTACTGGTATCACTGAAAAAATGTCAAACCAAAAATATTTATTTGACAGTACAACTGATTAACATCTACTTACCAACAATGGATCAGAGAAATCTGGGAGCTCCGGAACTAATATTCCAACCAGCGCACACACGACTATTAACACAGTGCACATACCCAGGACCACGACAGGCCAGTCGGCTATCAGCGCAGCGTAGCTACACAGAGAGGAGCAGAGAAAAAAAGATGTTACAGAAAATAAAATTTATACATAAAATTAATCTATACTTCTCTAAAGAACCATATTGAAATACTGATCTATTTTCTTTGTTACACTTACCAGAAATTAAGCTATCACAAATGGATAGAATCCATTTGGAAACAGTTTATTTCATGCTTTTTTTTTTTTAAGATAAAAAACCCAAACATTCGCTTTCTATCAGATTTCCCTACTGAAACTTTCTATTCTTCTACAGAAAAGCTTTTCATATAGGACTATTATTTTTTCCCCAGGATTCTGACAAAAATCTAGGCTTTAACCTAATTTTTTTTGTGCTGCTACAGAGGTGATTAACTATGGGCTACTGAAAGAGGTATTTATGTTCTTTAGTACATGTTCAGTACTTAAAAATGCCACAGCAATATTTTACATAAAATGCTTTTACATGACCAAAAAAGAAAAGTGTATGAAGTGAAAACTTAAGACTGAACACAAGGTTTTTCTACATAAATACTTTTTCTTTAACTTTTGGCATGAATATTATCCATGGTTGGGAATGACTGGAAAATAGATGCTTTGTTTAAAAATTTGATGATAGAAAACATCACAATTTCTTCTTTGAAAACTTAAGCTTGTTAAAAGAAAATATCAAAAAAAAGAAGAATCAATTTTAAAGCAGAACCCAAAAGAAAGTATTTCCTCTATATTTAAAAATTTTTAAAAATACTCAAACTCTATGTACTAATGATCCATAAAATCTGTTGTAAATTCAAAGGTGCAAGGGAGTTGCAACATGATACAGAAGCTAATCAGCATTAACTGTTTAGTCTTCTAGTATAACACATATTCTCACATTTTAATTCTAAGACTGTAAGAATTTTCATATGCAAATGTAATTTTCATCATTTTCATCATATCTTTTTTTGTTAAATTGACAGAAAAGTATCAGAAAATAACATGAAATCCAGAAATCTTAATTCCTTAACACTTTTTCTTACAGTAAAGACTTGAATTCACAGAGTTTGTTTCAAGGGAAACATCGTCTAATCTTGGGAGCAAAGGAGACTACAGAAAGCCCTATAAAATTTGAAAGGCATTAGAAAAATAACTATAGGCTATGAATCATTCTATATGGACAGTCTCTGTATAGACTAAATATTGATCAAGAAGATCCACACTCTGATTTTCTCCTCAACTTACATGCAACAAACATGAAGTTCATAGCAGAGTGCTCCTTTACTTATTTCTACTGTCTTAAAAGATTATGGTCATTTTTCAGTTTCAGAGCAACTCATTATTTAATCAGGGTTCATTACCGGCTCTACAGACATTTTCTGTCGCATTGCTAAGAAGGGAGGTAATGCCCAGCTCCTTGCTCCAGCAACAGCTGCCCAGTTTTCTAACTGTAAAATCAACGGCAGTGATCAAGCCTATTGCCAACTTTCCATCACATGTGGAATTAGGTATGGTCTGGCGGGCTAAGCACAGCTTTAAGGAGCAAGGAAGTCCAAAGCACTGGGTGTATCCCAACTTCCCATTAGGTAAATGTGGAATAATCATCACATTCTCATACAAGAGGTTAATTAGCAAAAGCCTGAAAAGCCATCTGAAGTGTAAGTTTTTAGTAAAGTGAATCACAAAGGGGCAGCTTGCCAAACGAGCAATTGTACAAAGTGGAAATGAAGGGAAGTAAATGACCTAATAGAACTTTCCTATTTATAGGACTAAATGTTTTCATAAACACCAAGCTAGATTGACTAAGTATTACAACAGATATTTGCTCTGAAGTTATAAAAAATTATATTCAAAAGATTTATTTTCCTATTCATCACTAGTGCCAGATTTACCACTTTGACATGTTGTCTCTACACTTCCATTCTCAGCTAAGCAGCTCTTAAATTGGTTAAATTCTCCAGTCACTAGCTGTAAAAGAAACTATGTCCTAGGTGAAGTGCTTCACATGTTCATAAGTCACAGAAAACAGTAAGTGCTTGTTTACACCTGCAAATTTGTCCTGTTGCTTCCATCACATACTGAAATTCAGATAACCAAAGCTGACCTGGGTTAGAACACTGAAAACAACTAACCATGTTATATTTTAATTTTAATGGAGCATTACTTGGTCCTGCTAAGGTCTCTAACTCCAACCAAGCCGCCTACAGCCAGCCTCAATCCCAAACCACCATAAGTGGCTAAACAGATGGCAGTTATTTTATTTTTCACTCCTTAAAAAAGCCATAAACCAAATTTAGTTACTTTTTATTTTCTCTGTGAAAAGCAAGCCACTGCCTGGACTTAAATTCTGCATAAATGACCACTTGCCTGAAAATGTCTGAGTCCAAGAGAAAAATGCTGAAATCAATTTCTCAGTCAAGGAATCACATTTAGAAAGGCCATGCTTAGTGCTAAGCACATCCTGTAGCACTTCTCTAAATCAGGATAACACCTCCTGCTTTTGGATGCCTAAGTTGTGCAAGGACACACAACTACACCGATACATTATTTTCCCTTTTTTTTTTATTCTCCAAACTATTCAAGCACTGAATGATGACTTCCCCACAACTATAACAATGACTGAAATCTCTTTCTGCCATTTCGCCTCCTGCTTTCACTCTGGCTGTTAGAATGGAAACACTGCTTTAAGCTGTCTGGTACCATTAAAATGCTTATAGTTTTCATTAATTTCTTTCCTCCTGATGTTTTTCCCACACCTGAAAAAGTTTTGGGTTTGGTTGAGGGGTTTTTTTCATGTTTTAAATAATCAGAAATCTTAGGAGATACAGTAAGTAATTCAATCTATACTTATCTCACCCATTTAGCACCACTAAAAGACTGGTTTCAAGCAACATGCCCCTAGGTGATCTAAGACCTCAGATGCTTTCTTCAAAAGGAGATGGTAAAAAAGATAGTGCTCATTTTTCCCTTCCATTTTAAGATACAGCATAACACGTAGATGGTGTCAAACTTTTCCATTCAGCACCTACATGCAGATATACTCTGGTGAAACCACTACCCAGTCTCATACAAAGAGACAGAAACATGCCATATATAGCTTCTGTATCGTAAAGAGGTCACCATGAGCAATAGAGATTTGTGTGACCGAATTAATATTGACAGATTGATATAACTCAAAATTGATATGTAGTAAACAAGTCTGTTCTTTACTGAAAGCAAATACTAAAGGTGGATTATGTTTTTTATATTTTTACATTTGAGATAGTTTCTTTTTCCTACTGCTCATGCACTAATCGTTTTAGATAAGTTGCCCTCTTGTTTTCTATGACTCTGCCACTCTTCAGAGCACACACAGTTCAAACCTAGTGTTCCTGATTGTGTGGGGTTTCTGGTTTTAGGAAGAAGAAAGGATCAGGACAATGAAATTTGCTGAACTTTTCTGTCGTGTTGTTTTATCATTATTGATGATACAACCAAGCTGCTTCTCAGAGCAACCCTCAATCAAAAAGGTAGCAAGTCACAGAGTTTTTATGCCTGTGCAGACAGTGCACATACAGACAAAAAGAATGGCATGGATTGTAATTTTTAAAATGACATAAAATATTTACAAACACAGAACACTGCAATCTGCATAGATTTAAAAATTCTGGACTAGTATTTATGGAGAGGCTACTTCTCTCTCCATAAACAGACCACATGAGTTTGGCCACCTTCTGTGGTCTATCCCCTTTCCGCTCCCCCAGAATTCAGATCAGTGATTAGGGCCACTAAAGAGCTCCTCCCTGGCTCCCTCCTTCAGTGATTACTCAAGGACCCATTGTAGATCAAATCTTCTAAACGTTGTTTGAACTTGCTGCTGCTACCTGCCTCCACAACCTTCTGTGGCAGTTTCAGAAATTCACTACCCACTGCATCAAGAAATACTTTTTTCTCTTAAAATCTGCTTTAATCGCCTACTATATTCCTTGAACATTCCTTACTCCTGCGTTGTGTGGGGAGTAACAGCTTTGCTATCACCTCACCTACTGCCTTTATGACTCTGCAAACCTCACATGTGACAGTAGTAGACCTTACCTTTTTGGCAACTTGAATGGTCTGGCCGGCCTGGAAGGATGAAAAAGAAGAGTAATTAGAAATATATGAAATACACATGCGTGTGCCAATTTGTTCAATTCTTCCCATCTATGGATGAGCAAATAAATTATAAAAATCAGATATTTTAGAATATGAATGATTTGAAAAGGCATGCAATCATATTCAATTGAGTCTTTGCAAACAAGTAATTCAGAGAATAATTACAGCTACAAAGACAGCTGGGTTTTCAAGAGTGGAATTTTATGCAACTGATTACTATTCCAGAGGCTTTTCCAGTTTTCAACAAGAGATCAAATAAATGAAGATGATAAAAATTCAGTACCAGTGAAAAACATGACAAAGTTTGCATATGATGGGAACAGACAACCAAAACACCATGTTTTGACATTGCCGTACCCAAACCTTTTAATTGTCCTTTGCAATTCCATTCGAAACGACTACTTTGGCCATAAATTCTGTCATGTCATAAAACAGGAAATAGAATGACAAAAGGTACCTATACAAAACAGGTTTTGTATGCTAGTTTCAGGTATTTATTAAAAATCAAATACAACAATATTACTTTGATGAGGAGACAGCAAACCCAAATGCAGATTTTTCTTATCTGCCACGGTTTAGTGAGCACTTCATTTTGTTAGCTATTGGATCAGTTTAACTTAAAAAAAAAAAAAATTCCCATGAAGAATCTGCAAAACCTTTCAAGAATTTACTGTCTACAAATGCAACATAGGAAGACTCTAAAGACAGAACCATGGCTTCAGTTATGTTGACTTAACGTCGTTTTACTTTTACCACCACGGACATATTTAATATTACTTCTCTAAAAAGGTATTGAAAACAATAAATTAAGAAATAGCTACTTGCATAAAATATATCACTTGGTATTTCTACATTGAGGTCTCCAAGAGAGTCGACTTGTATGCTTCCACACCACCAGATGAACAGCTCAAACTTCACATTCCTTGGGAGATTTTCACAAAAGTTTAAAGCTAAATTCAGTGCTCAGGAATGAGATTTGCTGTCCTTCCAAGCATAAGATTCAACACACTGGGCTGAAATTCTAGCTCAGGGGAACCAAAACATTCTGGAACAATCATCTCAACGTAGTCGCAACCATGCCCACACAAGGTATGAGTACTGCTTAGACTGTATCTAACTCTGAAATGACCCATGTACAAAAAAGGAGCCTCTGAAACACAATGCTCCGTTACACCAAACAAAAAAAGTACAATCCGATGCAAACCAGCTCTTAATGTAGCGACAGGTCACTGCCGATATCTATTCAAAGCACTGCTAACTAACAGCATAGCAAAAGGGTGATGAAAAGGTAACTGACAACCCAGAGCACTACAAATGTGACCATTCCTATGATCCCTTTCCATGGAAGGGAAGGTGAAAGAACAAATTAAACTAGCAGAGCTAAACACTGATGCTAAGTCCTCCTTTACTCTTCATTCATGGTATGTCTCAAGCAATATAGTACATAACCACGATGGAAAGAAAGAAATAAGAATTTATTGTAAGACATAAGAATTCTATAAAAGCAAATTTCTCTCAGCTGTAATTCATTGCTGCCTGGACATGCTCCAACCCAATAAAGCAGTAGGGCTGCCAACTGGGACATGCCTGTAGGTATTGCATAGTAGTAAAAACTGCTCCTTGCAGCCATGAGGAAGCTGGAGAAAAGGAGGTGTAAAGGTCTAGGGAGGAAAAAAGCAGAATAACCAATCTGCAGTTGTAGTAACTCAAGGATTAAGGAACTGTACAAACAAGGATTTTCTGTTAAATCCAACCACAAAAATTAAGATTAAATGTGTAAAACGTCATCAACCTTCAGACTGTAGCCCAAGACGCAAAAATCTGACTTTCACAGGTACTTAACATACTCCATTTCACAACCAACGCCAAAAACTTCTGGTATCACCACAAGAACAGCAGACTTGTCAGCAACTAAAACGTACAGAAACCCAAATAAACTGAGTTCTGAAATGACTTTGCAACAGTAAGTTCCCTATGACTGAAAAGAAGTTGTGCCAGGTGTAGGGGGCTGCTTGCTGTCCCATCTACAGCCTCAACCACAAATTCAGCTTTTCTCAACTCAAGCCAGACTGGATGATAAGAAACTAAGTGCTGAAGGCAGAACTCACTAAACTTGAATCTGAAGTTAGTAGTAACAGGACTCTGTATGAAGAGAAATGCTTAAACAGACAAGTCCTTTCATGGACTGATTTGGCACCAACACAGAGTGCAATCTGAATGTGCTTCCATGCCTATATGAAAAAGGAAAAAAAAGCTACACAGTGAGGTATAACAGATTTTTGTAATTGCAACATATATTCCTGGGTCGACAGATTAGAGAGAAATATATACAGATATATTTACTGTTAATATGGTGACTCAAACACAAGCATGAGTTTCTAGCTTTTATTTGTAAAGATCTGAATTTCCATATATACAAAGTTACTCGTGAAAGCAAGTCCTGTCTTCATCTGTGTCATAGCGGACCTTACCGTGAGCAACAATACCATACAACTATTTGGCACGACCCAAGGACAGCAACACTACAAGCTTTGTAATTCTGCTGACTTGTAAAAAGGTTTGTATAACAATTCCAGTTTATATCAGCAGATAAAACCACCTTCTGTACCCTCGGACTTTGTCAATTTTTGTGCCCACTTTTACAACAAAGTTCATCAACAAGGTTGAAAAAACAAGCAGTGTTTTAGCAGAGAATTAACTCCCACAGAGGCAATGCCTTGCTCTGCGCAGGCTGCAGCACTGCTATCCACATCACCATACACCACTCTCTACCATCCTTACCACCATCTCCACAAGGGTTTGCTTGGACAGTGAGGTACAGAACCTCATTTGAGGTCCTCAAAAAGCTAGCAAGACAAACGTGTTAGGAAGAGCCAATGTGTAATAGATAACGCTGTAGGGATGATGCAAGCACCTTCTCAATGTATTTTCTTCTATATTCACTTTTTCCACAGCTCTCCTAGCCCCTTCTGCTTGCAAAATCTTAGTAGATGAACATGGTTTAAATCTCTCTCTTCAAGCTTTACTCTGTCTTTCAATTACACCTCTGTCACTATAGAGCAAACCAGATTTTCTCAACAGAATGCAAAATGTGGTTGAGATAGAACTTTCAAAAATTAACTTTGCCTAGTTTAGGTTTACACGAAAGGGGTAAAAATACCAACACAACCATTGCTCATCCTCTCCCCCTTTCCCATCAAAACCAAACTACATTTCCCTCTGTTTCCTCCACCTGCAAAATATATTCAGTGCTGAACAAATGATGATGATTAAGTTCTTCAAAGTTCAGGAAGGTTAAAGGTCACACCTGCTATCAAACTGTTTTGTTTCAGAAAGCATGCATTAGAAAAACCTGTGTACAGCCGGGTGAATTCCAGCAGTGTAACCAATCCCTTGCAGCTGTTGTGATGACTCTATTATATTGGTCAATAGGAAAAGTTATCCTTGAAAAGCTATGCCCAAAAAATTCTTTAGTTATGCTCTGAAATACAGAAATGCATGGCAAAACCAGATCTTTCCCACTTAATTAATGCTGCTGTATCTAATTTTGAAGTATCATACTTTCATTTAGCTGGTTTAAATAACACCACTAACTTCCAGAAAAAAAAAGTCTAGACAGAAAGAAAAAAATATAATCCTCATCAGTTTTCATGAGAAAGAAATGGTGAATTCCATTATTTTGCTGGGACAAAAGCCAAGTTGATCTGTGTATTACATTACTTCTGTAGTTAGTTCTCACAAGTTTGATAGCGGAAAGTGACAATCACAGTTGTTTGTGATGGGACTCGAACAACCAAGTTATTATATAAGTTAACAGTCACTGATTAACATCTGATATATACTGTGCACCAAGGCGGGGTGGAAGAGAAGGGGGAAGACAAGGACAGGCTCTATTCTACCTCCATTTACTGCAAGTCTCAACCCCTATCCGGCAGACGCTTTGCTTCATCCTGTCCTTTCCTACAGCAAGTTTAAACTGAGCATCCTGCAATTAGCAATGACAAAGAAAAGATAAATAGATTGGTTAAAAACCCCAGACATTTCTCAACATGAAATGTATTTGATTGACCAGCATCCTTCTGTGCAAGGTGGCGAAAAGGAGGAGTAGTGTTTTTAAAAAGTGTTGCTATAATATCTGAAAGTTTACTGCAAGAAATTGGAGCAGGGCACCCTAATATTCACCTCTCCAGCCCAAACGAGAACTTAACTTCAGTGTTTCTACGAGTATTTTGAACAGTGAGGTAAAAGAAAACATTTGTGCCTTTGTGCATGTACCAACTGGAATAACGGCCGTCTGCATGTATAAAGAAGTACTATTGTTTTACATCTTTTTCAGTTTGAGAAAGATGATGGCCAGCGCTCTAGCTTCCTGAGTTGTGCCACTCAGACATATCCTGCTTTCAGGTTCTCAATGAAGCCAAAGTTTCCTTTCAGTTACTGCACTGAATGAGTTTTCTCATGCAAGTTAATGGATTGGCAGAGGTGTAACAGAGAAGGGAGTTTGGTCTTAATATCAAGAATCATGATGGAAACCAAGCTTTTGGAAATCATTAGTATTATTAGAATCATAGAATCATTTAGGTTGGAAAAGACCTCTAGGATCATCAAGTCCAACCTTCATCCCAACACCTCCCTGACCAAGGAGATTAAATCTAGTTCTATAACTTTTATGTCACCTGGACATTACGTAGTACAAAGCAACGTTTCATGAACATGTTTCTCAGTATAGGACCGTTCAAAATTAATTTAACACTCAGGAATAAAATTATGGATGGTTTACTGGTTTTGCAGTGTATTTGCTTCATTAATCTAATGCATTGCAGGGGAATACAAACCTGAACATGTCAGAGGACAGTAAAAGTAACTAGATATGCCAAGACATTCTTTCGCAGTCCTTCATGAACCTCAGTTGTGAGAAAGGTATTTAAGCAACCCCCTTTGCCTCACACCACAAGGAACCAATGGTAGCTGCTTCCTGAGTAGGTGCAAGAAGCCCTGCAGAAGGCAGCCATGAGATTGAGAATTCGGAAAACAGGCTGCGTTTTGAAGCATACTTTGAAGAGAGTTTTCTACCTGTCATGGAGCAACCAGCATTTAAAGAAAGCATTAGCAGCTATCAATAACCTAAAAGGTTGGAAATGATACTAATATGATTTTGAACAGGAAAACTCCTGCCTACACTGATAGTAACTTTTATTAAAGTCAGTTAAAAAGCATCAGTATATTCCAAAACATATGTTTGTATTAACTTATCCAACCAGTACCTTCCTAATCCATTTTAAATTCCTACCATAACTCTGGATATTGCCGTCGCTAAACATTTGATTTCTGATTTATTTCACGCTTCTTGGATACAACTAATTTCTATTTCACGATGTGCTGACATTGGGACTGAAGCAGAAGGGCTTTTCCCCTTTTTTCCTTGGAGGAACAACAAACCAGTCAGACTTTGAGCTTTGGTAGCCTGCAGGCTACCACCCTGACATGGGGCAGCACAGAGGCACTGCCGGGGATTGCTGTGCCCTATTCTAAGGTGCAAGGAAACAACGGACAGCATCGTGGATAAACTGGAAACTGTTAGTACAGGTGCTTCTCCTCTGTTTTATTCTGGGAGACAGAAGCTAAGGGAAGCAGAAAGCTGTGCTCCCAGCAGCGATACCCAGCTGATTCTGGTACTTTCACAGAATCACACAGAATTGCCTAGATGGGAAAAGACCTGTAA
>JAVSBS010000349.1:73744-90769 GCA_033124195.1 Coracias cyanogaster
TTTTCAGTACAAAAAAAAAAAAGGGACCCGTGTTTTTCACCATTTCCCTCACATTATCAGCTTTATGTCTTCTGAAGGCAGTTCAAAGGCCCTGCAGATCACTAGTTAAGTACTAGCCCTTCTGGTGTTCAAGGAAAGGTGAGGGATACAGGGCACGGGAAATTCATCTTCAAGCACACACAGAACCTGGAGTTTGTAAGTGGCAGAAACTAAAGGTCAAAATATGGCCAGGCTGGTTCTCAGCTGCACTCAGACCAGAGCAGGAACCTTGTAAGTCCCTTTTCCCTATTGCAAAAATTCTTGCTTCAAAGCAATCTGAAGTCTAGACAAATATTAATGCTTTATTTGTACAATTAAAATCCTGCAAAAATCCCTTGGACTGCCTAATGAGTGAAGGTTTTGGGTTTTTTTAATTGCACTTAATATTTTTCCAGGAATGTTAAATTTGGTCAGCCATTGAATTATAAACAGCATTTTTTATTTGTATTCTGGTGTCTGTGTCAGCCCTTTGCTTTCAGCTCTGTGCAGGACTAACAGAAAGCGCAGTGCGTTGCTTGCATAGCCAGCAATGCACATTAATTATCACAGGAATGACTTAATAAAACCAGAATAAATCTCTCAAGGTATCACACTCAGGGATAACGTAAAGCTAGAAGTAAATATGAGAGAGCACAGCTCAAATTACCAATTGCCAAGAAAAATTCTTTCCAACAAAGAAAAAGAACGAGTTCATTTGTCTGGTCACAAGGAAAGCTCTTCCTCCACACGTGTGCAACAGAGAATCCCACATTTGGACTCAGATTCAGAAGGATGCCTGAGTCTGCTACACATTTGTGTTCCTTTCCTCAATGACATTAAAATCTCCAAGCATGCCACCAGGCTGTAAATGCTGCGACATGAAAGGGACCATCTAGTTTGTGGTTCCCATCTGCCTCCAGCCTCTTCGTTCTAGGAAGTCACTGGATGGAGAATTCCTATTTTAGCATGGAATAAATGGCTTAAATGAAAATAGAGCCAGAACTGGTTTCCATGAAAATTACCAACACCCGGCAACTCCTGATCTACAGTACGAACCAAGATATTTGTAACATCCTGAACCCTGAAGGAAATGACGCTTTTGCTTTTTGGCTGCTGAAAGCTGATAGAAAGTTCCAGAAGAAGCCTTCAAGAATCTGACCTAAAAGATTTTTTTTTTAAAGATATCTATTTTTAGTCTTCCTAGGGGGAGTAAGTCTCTTATTAATTCATAACAGTATACACACAGCTATTTTGAACAAAAGATATTAGTACACATGTCAAACAAAAAGCAAAACCAAAAGCATTTTTAATGCATCAAAACAGAAGCTACTAACTTTCAAAATGGAAAATATTTAGATAGGTGGAAAATGCTTTGTTTAAAGACTCTATGTAGGAGTTCTTTTGAACAGTTAATACTTCTGAAATGAGAATATTTGAAAATATTGTATACATGTGTACACATATAATCAGCTCTGCAAGCCATGCAGAATGTACTAGATAACAATTATCCTTTTCCTGGAATCAAGCAGGGAGCTGTTTCATAACAAAGTCTTCTTATTAAGATTGGTATTTGGCAAACATTCCCTTGCTTTTTGAAGAAACAAGAGCTTTTTCTTTCTTTCTAGTTCTAATCTTTATGCCAAGTAACTAGAAGGAAAATATAAAACGGGTAAGAGGCAGCTATAATGTTCTATCCTCACTTTACAGCTTTTTATTCTTTAAAAATCTCCTTTTTAAAGTATTAAAGTGTAAGTATCCAAGTATATCTGCAATACTGTTTAAACAGTGTGTGGCACAGAACTCTCTTGAGATACAGCAGAACTCAGAATCCCAGAACCATCACATAAATCTGCAAAGCCAAAACAGTTCAAAAGAAGGATTAAATTTAACTGAAAGGAAGATGTACAGTAAGACTGCAGATATTAACACTTTACCAGTTTCCTGACTCTGCCGTGCTATGGTTTTTGCCTTCCTTAGAATAGAAATTGGTGAGACAAGTGAAAACTTTGAATACAGCAATTCAAAGTAAGCTGGTGGGGGACAAGAAGCAATTTTTATATATCCTGAAGTCTTAAAATTTTAGCCAAACTAATGATTCTGTGAGGCTTTAAACTGATTTTATTTTCATGTTCTAGTT
Source organism: Coracias cyanogaster (assembly GCA_033124195.1). Lineage (NCBI taxonomy): Eukaryota > Metazoa > Chordata > Aves > Coraciiformes > Coraciidae > Coracias > Coracias cyanogaster. The sequence continues at coordinate 75,900 of JAVSBS010000349.1, forward strand.
TGAGTTCACTGCATGATCATTAAGAGATCATCCCACATGTCCTTTTATCCTTTTTTACCAGAGGTAATTCAGGTGCTTTTCAGAACAGTTCTCTTTAAGGATCTGCTTTAACCAGAAGCACTAACAGTATAGTCTTGAAATGTAAATAATGGTAGGTGATATAGAGCAGGTTCAATATTGCAGAGTGCAAGCGAGCACTACATGCACCGGCACTTTGGAGCAGTTTCCTTTGCAGCAGTAGTATCAGTGCTTTCACAGCACCCTGACCTCTTCTCCTCTATCTTTGTCTCAAGTTCATAGACCTCTAAATTTTCTAAATTGTATCGAAGACAGATTCCAAAAGAGTTGGCATCAAGAGTAGCAAGGATCCAGGTAGCTTTTTACTGGTTTTCCCATTAAAAAGTTCACATACAAGTCTGAGAGAAGCAACTCAATTTGGTACCAGAGACAACAGCCATGCACAGACTGCTAACTCAAGCTTTTCACAACCCTGCAATGACTTCCTGAACAACCTCTGCACATTCTTCCTCTCCTGCTCCTCTTTACACTTGTACATTCCTGTATAAATAATACATTTTGAAAAATACCAGGAACGATTTTAAGAGTTTTCTGGTTTTACATTTCTCCACTGTAGTGTTTAGATCTGCCAGAATATGCAACCCTTCATTATTTATTTTATTCTCCTTTCATCCTGCTAAACATGCTGCTGAGCTGCATAGTTTTACTCTTCCCTAGCGACTCCTAACTCAGCGCTTCCAGTTGTCAAGCATCAGTCTTGCACTTCTTCTACTTATTCAGATTAACAGCTTTACTTGGTTCTTCTTTCTCATTTCTGTTGTCTACTTGGCGAAGGTTGCTGCTGATTACAGAAACTGATGGCAGCACAGGAGGGGCAACGACTACCCACCTTCCAGTGGCTCTAAGCCCCATAGATTTCTGGAGATATGTAAGTACCTTCAGACAATAAGGGTTACTTCAACATGAGTCCTCCAAAGAGGCAGGGTAGAAAAAGATCTTCCAATAATACCTGAAAAGAACTAATCATACCATGCCCCAAACAGGTAAGTTTAGAAGCCATTTGTCTGAAAGCAAATCAAGTGCATTGTGATACAGAAAGACAGATGGAATTTCCTAAGTGCTTGCGTGGTCAAGATATTATGTCCACTAAAAAACAGAGGTATGAACATGTTTGAATGAACTACACCTTAAATATGTACACAAAATAATACAAAAAAGCTTTGCTCAAGCTCTTTCAACCTCAGAAAAACATCTGAAAAACATCAGCATCATTACAACCAATAGTTGACTACTTTACCTGCTTTCACAATAAGATTTTTTTGCCACAATCATGCTGGAAACCACCAACCACTAAAAATATTTTCCTTATGCTACGAGCCTTTTTCACCAATCTAAAAAAATTACCAGCTGCCCAGACATTCAAGTTATGGTGTATAAATGACATTTCCACGTAAATTAGTTTAAACTTCAAAGCTGAACACACTACAAAATTCCAGATCCAGTCAGCTTTAAGAGGATAGGACAAGTATGGCATTATTTCAATCTGTCTTCTTTATACACTCTAATCTGCGATGATATACCAGAGCCACATTCCTTTAATCTGAGGTCACTGATGAACGTTAAGCCTTGGGCTTCAAAACCTGACAAAACCTGTCATGCTGAAACAATTGGTTACCTGCCCAGAGCTGTAAGCCATAGCACTAGTGATAGTTTGCCCCCTCTACCCAATCACATCCCTCTTAAATTTAAAACTATAACAGTATTTGAATGCATTTTTTAAAAACACAAAGAATCAAAATGAAAGCTAGTTTGACAACGCGCTGAATTTAATTGCTGTATCGTATCAGAACCTGCATTTCAAATAACCCTGTTAAAACATGCATGTGTTATAAAGCTGGATGATTTCCAAAAAACCTTGTAAGAAAAATACTTGGAGAAGAAGTTGTTGTGTACATGATAGGCTCAGAATGTAATAAAATTACAGTGTGGAACAAAGATCACGTAAAAATACCACACATCTAAGTGTTACAACCCTCTGTGTAGAGAAAATTACCTGAGAATGTAAAAAATGAATATGCATTTATCACCACTTCTCTTTAGCACTGCAAAGTGAGACAGTTGGCTTCTCCCTGAGCACATATCCATCCACCTGTAAGGCTGCATCCAGTTGCTCCCTGTTTTTAACATCTATCAACCTGTTTTCATTGACAATGGCTTCTCAGCATGAGAAAATTCACAATGCAATGGGAGGCTATTACATTTAGACACACCTTGTAGACTATTCAGAGAAAATAAGTCTTTGTTTCCATGCTAAGAACACAAATGATCCAGTCAGACACATACCTTGCCCATGAATGCAGCCACAGCCACTTCAAGGAGTTAAAATGTATTTTAAAAAAGCCGAGTTTCCCCATCATAGCACGGGACCCGAGTCCTGTTTAGCACATTTTTAGAGCTAAAAGAACAGGTAACAGCAACCAGAAGCTGGGCGGCTTTTAGAAGATGGACTCATTTGATTTGTTGATCTATGAGGCATATTATAAGTATCTTCTTGCTGAGAAAATTCAGTTGCCTTTGCTAGAAGCAAGTCCAGAAATGAAACAATAACTACTTGATAGGGATATGTAGAGTATGCCAACCTATATAGTTAAGTAAATAAGAGCTGCAAAGGTCAGATGGTATCCTTATTTTGACTGCTAACAGTGAGACACACATTTATCAGAAACCGTTATTTACAATTGATGTACCTTTACGTAAAAAGGTACACCACAGCGAGGAAGTGCAAGATGAAGAAAAAGTACCTTGGCTCAAGATCCCAATCAGAGCAGTTCAAGCAAAGTCTTTTTATTTGTCAAGCGCTATGGAAAACATTATTTTATCATATCTGGGACAACTTTTCACTGTTATTTTTTCTAGACTAAAAGAACAGAAATCCAGATTACGGATCCCAATTGTTCCTTTCCTCAGGACTATGGAGCACAGATGAAGTTTAACAGTCCTGCTGCACAGGGAGAAAAAAACAGTGAAATTAGCAGACCCGTTCTGAGAGTTTGAAAAGTATGACTGACTGATTGTGTAATGGCCCAATTTCCTGCATACAAAATTATACAAGTTTTCATCTTTACTTAATGTTTAAACAAGTATGGGGTGGAAAAAACATGTCTGATTGTAAGCAGTTCCAACAACTACGATTTTTTCTGTTTGTAAGAGAAATAAACTGGCAGGCAAATGCTAATTTGCACTTTGTAGCATTATCCTTCTTTTCGTCTGATTTCACCTTAAGGAAAAAAAGCTTTACTCACTTTGATTTTTTTCCACATTACCTATTTGTCCCAGTCTGATATTCTCATAAGTTTAAAATTAGTTCATACATTTCATCAAGACCAAATCGTGGTAACTGACTGAGAAATACTTGTAGCTGCAAGTTTTCCAGCAAGGCTGCAGATGTTGGATGACAGGGAGGAGGATAGCTTCTCTTATCCCAGTGAAAATTCATCCAGTTTGGCCCAATTGCAACTCAGAAAAAAATAACCTTGCGTGAAAGCTTAGAAGTGTCTTACTGCAATGGGGGGTTTGATTTTTAGAAATTGCATCTCGGACTGACTGCAGTAGGGCTGTAGAAGATTTTCCTTTTAATTGTTGCTCCTTGCATCTGGGACTACTGTCACTGGGATCCCAAAGCTAATAAATATAAATAGGTAAGTTCATATGAAGTGAAGGATAGAAAAGTTTAAAATTGGGAACAATCCACAATTTCTCAATCTGACCACAACGTTGATGTTTAGCAGATACGTCCACTGAAAAGACATGGGGCAACACACTGAACCAGCTGATCTGACAAAAGAAAAACCACCCAGTATCCTTATGGATAGAATTCTTGAAAGTATTTTTCAATGAATCTTTTTGAGGAAATACGGGGTTTGACTGGACTATGCAGACATACCAGTTCTTTCAGTGTTTTCTTAGTTGTATTGGTTTGTTTCACACAATGTGTGAATACTGAGTCTTGTAAAAGAGTTAAATGAGCTTCTAAATAACCTCCAAAAAGAAGAAAAAACATCCTTTTTTTTTTCCCCTGAAAGAAACAATTCACTTAAGGAACATTCATGAAGCCCAGCAAAACTTGTTTCCTGACTTGGTTTCTTCTGAAAAAAAGAAAGAAAGAAACAAACAGGTTGGAAATGCATGAAAGATTAACTTGTAAAAATGCCAGGGAAGAAATTTCATTCATGCTCCTTTTAGATCTTCTGCTTTTGTAAGAAAATGAAACAGTTATGGAAAAGGTTACCCATACTGAGAACTAACAAATAATATAATCTGCTTACCTTATCCTGGCTATATGTTGCTGCACAGGTTGATGCTGAAAATGGTCAGGCCACTGATGGTGAAGGCAGAAAGATGGGGAGGGCTGCAGACAGCAGGCGGGTTGATATATGGGGGTGTGTTTTTGGCAAATAGATGCTGAATACTCAGTATGTGGCTGCATGCAGCACGAAGTCATAGGAGATGGTGCTGAGCTGCCAACCACTGAATGACATTCTTGCTTGTTATTATGGCTACTTAAAGAATGATGGTATGGACAAGGGTGGCAGCACTGTGACAACATCTGCTGAGTTCTTTGGTTGTCTAAAGGCAGAAAGGATGGTTTGATTGTACCATTAAGTTGCAGGCAGCCATTTGGACTCGCTTTTGTTCTTGGTGTCTCCTTGGATGGGAGTTGTTGGACTGCGACATCTCCATCGTTAGCTGCGACAATACCTGGGCCGGTGGCATTCAACAAGATGCTGCCATTGCTCAGAACCACAGAGTCACTGACGTTGCTCATAGCCATGCTCCAAGGTCTCGATGGATACGCAGTGTTCCTGGAGAAACAAATAAAGCAAAGTTTACAGAGCTGTGGTGTTTTCAGATGATCAGAAAGAACTTTAGATTAAAATGAGCAAAGCTCCTCTCTCATCTTCATCTTTCACAACACTGGGAAATAGGAAGGAGCCACACACATTGTCAGGAATGTTTTTAAGAACTTCCATTTTTTCAACAAAAAGTTAAGAGTGGAGTTACGTAAATGCTCAGTGATTAAACCAAAATAGAAGTCCAATGAATAGACACTGTGCAGACTCTGGGTCACAGACAACAAGCAGTGGTTGAGATGCACAGGAACAAGATCATTTTGCACAAAACTAAGTCATAGCTGCTATTTACGAAAACAGATTGTGGTATAAAACTGTGTAACCATCCACACCTTGCACTGTGATTTCCCTGTGTGCTTTGAAAGCCTGCAGGAGACAGGAGCACACAGTAGAAGTTGTTCAGTGCTGGTTTCAGTGACCTCCTTCCCTATGTCCAATTTCTACTGGAAATGGAGCCTATTTGTAGTTTTGAAGAAATTATTTTTAAATACTTTATTTAAAGAAATCAACCACTGTGGCAGACATCTGTCAAGATTTCTGGACGGTAGACTAGGTCTTTAGCAGAAGTTCAAAATGAACAGTTACAGATACTAAAAAGATAGAATACAACCACATGTTCTTCCCAAGCTTAAAAAAACCCCATAATCCCAGGATTTAATTACTGGTGATTGAGAAGCTCATGCTTCTGAGTGACACGTATTCCAAAGGCAGTTCAGAAATGCACTGTGCTGTAAACAAAGGACATTAAAAGATTTTCTTCTAAGGTCTTTTCTTTTTCAAGCAAAATGTAAATAAGTGAAAACTGTTAACGCTGGAAAGGTGATTGAGGAGCTTGGCTCAAAATCAAAACTTATCTGAGGTGCTCGCAGCAGCCAATTTCCCCCATGTTAACTATAATTGTGTTTTAATAAGATTTTAAAGTAAGTTGGAGATTATTATTTTGATAAATAACATGAAAGGTCAAACATTAGACTTAGATAAGACTCTGTTTCCCAAGTTACATGAGGGGGGAGGGAGGAGAAGAAAGGAGAAAGAGGAAGAAATTAGTACACTAATTACGTACTATTTAGAAGAATAAATCAACGCTTGCTTAAAAAACAGAAACAGTTAATTACGGCTGCTTTGGCTAACTTAAGATTACCTTTTTAATGCTGAATTTAATCAACAACATTCCAAGTCCGAATCGCAAGGCTTGCATGACACACTGAACTTAGCAGAAAGACACAACATACAGATTAAGACAGATAAACGAGGAAGTTTCTAATTCGTTTTCTTCCCTGATACCTTTGCTGAGTGCTAAGCCTGCCCAGCCAGCTGAGCTATTTAATTGCCTGAATGCTAATTCTGAGCAGAAAGTGCTTTGCAGAGTGGAATGCTCCCCGCGGCAGCCCCCCCGCGCAGCATCTCCCCTAGACATAGCTAAATCCTTCACTTCTGAAACGAAAATTAATCCTCTGCTATTTGTTCTAGATCATGTGCAGAGCCAGATGCCCTGGGAAATCACTTTCGTTTAGATAACCGCTCAGAACAGCAGAATATGCTGCTTGACGAGCGTATTATTTTCAGCCTCCAATTCCACACATTCCTGCGAGGGACCCCCTCCCCTGGCCCAAGCAAGTCAAGCCCATGGAGGACTTTCCACTGAGCACAGAGAGTAAATTCAAGTGGCTGGCTCAACTTGGTTTCACTCTGAAGAGACGTATTAGTTGTGTGAAACACCGCTGTGTTTGAATAGTCTGGTTTTCTCTCGCACCGTAGGCAGCTTCAAAGCTTGCTGAAGTGGACGGAGGAGAGCTGGACATCAAGGCAGAGAAAGCTTCTCTCGAGGGGTCTGGCAGCATTTTAGGAATTTCTGGCTGCTTATTTTCACATTGACTCACGTAAGAGGCTGCACGGTGATGTTGTTACATTTCTGTATCAACATCCATATCATCACTTGAAACTGCTGGACACTGATCAAAGTCACTGTCCCGCAGACTACTATTATAACAAAAAATAAGGTACAGAGACACTGAAAATATCTAGCCCTTCCAGAAGACAGACACGCCATCCTTTTGCTTTAAATCCAGGACATCTGCGGCATGCAGCGGTTGAGATAACGCGGCACAATTTTTAGTAGCTGTTTCAAATCACTTTATAAAGGAAACCACACATTTACGCACAAGGCACACACGTGCCAAGCAGAGACGCAGACTCACCCGCACCCGCAGAAGCTGGGCAGTCCCAGCACAGACACTCAGGCTTGGGACCTTCAACGTTATCTGTACCCTTCACCAACACTGACACGGGAATTGTAACTTTTGTTCCAGACAGCCCAGCAGCCTCCATTTAATATGATCAAAGCTAAAATGCTTTATTTTCCATAGAAAAGCCAAAGATCATCATGATCAGTACGACAATATGTAATCCTGCCTTTGTTCTCCTGTTGAACAGGCTACTCTTGAACAATTTCAAGCCATAACCATTTCAACAGATCAAGCTGATTCATTCTTACTTCGTAAGCCTTGAGAAACTATTGAGTTCTGTCCATTTTCATGGAGTCTTTGAGCAAAGCAACAGAAGCACCTCCTTACCTTGAGGCTCTTTCAATGCCATGTTCAAGTAAGTAAGACTACCTTGCATGCGTACGGTAGCCATCTGATTAACTATTTTATTCAATCACAGCTAGGAAGAACTGGGACTCAAACCAATTCTCTAGAATATGAGTTGGGCTCTACATTTTCACTTGGTTTGCTAGCTTTTATTTCTTTAAACAGATGGAAGATGGTTGATGTCCCTTGACAGATCTAATGTTATCTGAGTTTTGTTTCACTCAGGTTTGAGGGTATTAAAAATTATGTACTACAATCTTCATACCAAGCTGGGGCTTTGAGCAACCTGGTCTAGTGGGAGGTGTCCCTGCCATGGCAGGGGCATTGGAACTAGATGATCTTTGAGGTCCCTTCCAACCCAAACCATTCTATGATTCATTTGTGTCACACTCTATACATGCGACTGCAACTCCACTGACAGCAAAACTTCACCTGCAGCTGTGATACTAAAATACATTCTCAAATTGTATTCTTGTTTCTGCTGTACTTTGTCTCTGCTGCAACTACAGTGACTGAGAACTTAGTGAGAGGTGTAATAACGACCCAAGGAAACAGCAAACTGAGAATCTCTCCTTTAGAGGATGCACAAATAAGCCAGTTAAAATGCAACAAGTAAAAGCACAGTAAAATTACAGTAACACACGGACGTGGGAAATAAAAGAACTTGTTCATCGTGAAAAAAATCTAAGAATAAGAATCTTTGAAAATTGTCTTTGAGAATTCTGAATTCTTTCAATGCCGAAGTTTATTTTTTGCTGCATTCCTCAGGCTGTTTTAGGATTTGGGATTCTCCAATAGCATGGTGTTTTCAGACTCATACCAATTTACACTTGAAGACTTTGAAGCAGTGGGTAGGTATTCTGAATAATGAGGCTGTAGACAATACAGGTGTTAACACAGGCAGCCCTACTTAACAGAAGATTAAATACAATCAGAAAAAGTGTTAATCTACATGTTTAATACATCGCACAGGTTATCTCCCTCTCTAGCTGGACACGAGGTATTTTAAACATTAACATCTATTTAGAAATTATGCCAGCTGGACTAATAAGGAAAGAAAACTAGAATTACATCTTTAATTACTGCAGACTTGATAACAGCAATTGCTAAGAAAATTGTTCAAAAGCCATGAGGCTCAAAACAACAGCCTGGACGAGTGTCATATCTGGAAAGTACCAAGGTCTGTAGAGGCAATGCTACTTAGTGACAGTTTTATGGAGTAATCCCTCTATTATTTGTGGAGCTAACAATGAACATGGTTTACCCAGCAGACATCTGCCATCTGCATTGCAAGCCCCTCAGGAAATAAAGTAATGCCGTACAACATTGAAACCATGTAGGATTTGGTGTTCCCTAACTAGTGTGTTCTTTTTTAGACTTGGATTAAGTTCACCTGTTCCTCTGGCTGCAACTGAAAGAATTTTTCTTTGCTTTAAAGTTTCTTTTTTAAACAAAAACAACAACAAACCAGACTTAAAAAAAACATTGGTTCAACAAATCCCATCTGGACTAATAATGCCTCCAATTGAGAATGATAGAAGTGCAAATTCAAGAGGGAATGATGTAGTGGAAATTTACTATAAGCTAGTATATTAGTACAGACAATTTATAGATCTTTAGAAGATGACAGAGAACAGCTAAGTGTTGAGGGTTGTTCTAAACATGTAAGAAAGAAAAAATCCCCTCAAATCTGTACTTTGCACTAAACCAAAACTAAGCTGGTTATAAGCCTTTACATTTTTCACTTAAGGGAGGACAAAATTCAAATTCCATTTAAAGGTTCTTTGAAGCCTTTCAGGTGTAGTCTGCATCACTCCACTCAGCCAGCTGAACCAGTCTGGGCTTTCTGGACCTTGCAGACCTGTCAGCTACAAAGCAGAGTTCTGAGCTGAACATGATGTCTGAAGTAGCAAAAACTCCCTTTCATGTCAAAAGTTCATCTGAACCAGTTGGATTCCAAAAGTAGTGCATTCTTGAAATAAGCAACATTTAACAACCCCAACGCTACCTATTAAGTCTCCTTCCAGATGAAATATTACAATGGCCTTGGAGTCAATGCCCTTTTTCAATGTGGCAAACAGTCTCGATCTGTAAACTCAGTTAAATCCTCTCCAGACTCCTTTTGCTGTGCCAACCAGCGCACAACCACTCGTAAGGAGCATTTTCTCTTCCTTCACATCACCAAAATGGTTTGCATCTCTGCTTGTTCTCAATGCTTGCAGGAGCAACAGGTGGTGCCTGGTGTTTGATACAGGGTTTTACGGGAGATGTCTAGTTATCTATCACTGCAATGGTCTTTAGCAAGTCAAACGGCTTATTAATGGTTTAGGGTTGTTGATCTCCAGTTTGGCTCTCAGCTAGACATTTTTCAAATTCTCTAGCTGATACTCCTGCGTGTTTGCATGTGGTGCTTGGTTTCTCTCAAAACCCTGACTCTTGCTCTTCCATTTCAGCTGTTAACCACTGGGTCTTCCCTGAAAAGTTTTTACTATACAAAATATAAACACTACAACAAGCCTTCCCCTGTCTTTTTCACTTCTTTTTCAGTTATTTGAAGAATATTTTACCTTAAAGAAGATTCTTTAATTCTTATTTCATCAGCATGCGAGTTTATCCGATATATTTATTAATGCAACATATGATTGCATAAATATATTCATGATATATTTATTAATGCAACTGTTTCACTTCACAGCATAGCTCCTATTTTTGAGAAACGTCATTATGCCAGTTTATTTTCTGCACTGTCTACAAACACCTATTTCTCAACTAGTGTCATCCTACTAACGAGCAGATTTTCAGCAATCTAAGTGCTTGTACCACGCAGAACTAGTTAGAAGACTATTATGAAGCAGAAGAGGTTTGCAGAAGGGAAATGTCCTTCCCCTCCTCCATTTTGTACCAAGTGTTTCAAGAGCGAGCCAGCCCTTCCATCCCTCTCCACAGCCCCAGAAGCTGTCTCCTCCTGAACCTGAGACACCATGAGCTCATTTCCTGCGTCGCAGGCTGGCTCAGGAATCGCAATTCCTGTGACAGGGAGTTTCCAGATGTCACCGTGCCAGGACCACAGCTCATGCTACAGATGGGCACTTGCAAACCACTGTTGCCAAGCTGGCACAGGAACTGACCTACCAGGGACAGCTGTGGGGTGAGGGAACTGGGAAAGGCTGCGAAGGGTGAGGAAAACAGTATTCTTCAGAACTTCAGAAATAGATTCTGCTTTGTTTTTCAGCTAAAGTTACTTCTCCTGGCACAAACTGTAAAACAACAGCAGATCATTTTCAGAAATCATCTGCAGGGTTTCGACCAAGAAACCAACCGCAGTGCTTTAACTATAAAGTCTTTTTAAAGTCTTGAATTCACAAAAATATATAATTAAACTATAGACAGAAACAACAAGGAGCCCTGAAAATTCTCTTCCAGAAGTTCTCTATGATCCTAAAATTTTATATATATATATAAAATATATTTTATATATATATTTATATATATATAAGCATACATATACATAGGGGAGAGGGAAAAAAACTATGAAGATAATTTGAAAAAAACTTAAAATACTCTGAGATTTGGAAAGAGATACAGCTACAAGCAGTAGCTTGATTGGAATAAAACATACTACTTCAAGAAAAAAGTGCATAGTTCTGGAAAGCAGGTATACCTCAGCACAGTTTAAGAGCATGGAAAGCTGTTAAAAAAACCCCAAACATCTCTTACAACTGCAACACTGTCACCACACTAAATCTTATTTACACAACTTACTGACTTTCCATTACCATATGAAAGACATTTAAGTTTTTGTAATTGCAAATATTCTAATCCAAAATAGCTCTAATCCTGCTCCTGCAGAAGGGGTGGAACCAAAATATGCCTGTAAAAGGAGTTACTCCCATTTAAAGTTCTGCAGGTTTTTACTTCATCACGCTGTGGGATTAACATTTAAATTATTACAGCTGTAAAGGGACACAAAAGCAATACTCTTTAGGCTACATCTCCAGCTATGCCTACCACCATCCTGACTACACCAGAGTTATGTATGAAGTTAAGAAACCTCTCAACCATCTGTTTAGAATAATGTTTTTTTGTTTTTTGTCTAAATTTAAAAGCTATGTTTGAACATCTTTAAAGAATCCAGTACTCATTATAGCATTTTTTCTTTAGGTTTTAATAGAAGCATTAACATAATTTCACAACTACCGTCTATTAAATAAGGAAAACTATTAAATGCCAGGGCACATCAGGTATACTTTGGCAGTTGCACCCACCCGATAAACGGAGAACATCCTTTTCACTGAGCTAGAGAAGACAGCAGAGCCGTCTTACCCTAGCAGTCCAACAGTAGTTTTCCTCGAAAGCTCAACCTGTGAGACCTGACTTTCTTTCCGCCTTATTTCCGAAGCGTACCTTGCTTTTAAGTCTCCCATTTGCCCAGCCATGCTCTGAAAGCCAAATGACCAGCCCCATCGTGCACCACTTTTAGAACAGCGCATTTATAGAAATAGCTGGATCTCCAGTCTGGGGAGGGTGTTTTTCTTTCTCACCAGGCTCCTCAGTGCCAGCAGGGTCCTGTTCTAAGCTCTCCGGCATTTCCACCCAGCTGTAGCCTTTTACAAGCCCAGGCGTCTACTCGCACCACAAAGTAGCGCTTTAGTGTAAATAAACCGAAGGTAGGCACAGGACTCTGGGTTAAACCTCCACCCTAACGCTCTCTGGAAGCCCGAGGTGTCCCCGCTGGAACCGCGGATACACTCCGGGAACGCGGGGCCGCTTTTGGAGGGATCCCATCAAACCCCCCTGCTCCACACTCACCAGACCCGAGCCGGAGAAGCTCAGCAGCGAGGAGAAAGCAGCTCCCTCCTGCCGCAGGTACGCCCCGCCGGGCAGCCCGCTCTCCCCGCAGCCTCCCGGGAGCCGAGCCGAGCAGAGCCGAGCCGAGCAGAGCCGAGCCGAGCCGAGCCGCCGCCGCTCCTCGGCGGGGAACCGGGGCCGGGCCCCCCGCCCCTCCCCGTGGCGGCAGGTCGGGGAGCTGGCAGCGACCCGCCGGCTCCTCCCCGCCGCTGCCGCGGGAGCCCCGGGGCCGCTCCCCGCCCGCCCTCCCAGCCCCCTTTGATCTGCTCCGGGGAAGGCCGGTGTGGGGATGGAGCCGGGCTCGGCTGCTTCCCCCGCCGCGGCCCGCTGGGGAAGGGGCCAGGGACATCCCCCGGGCCCCGGCCCCTCTGAAGGCGGCTTGGGGAGCTGGGACCCCGAGAACAGCACCGAGCGCGGGTCCTGCTCCCGTCGGTCCTGGCCCCATGAAGTTACTTCATCTCGAGAAGAGGTGGAGGTCTCGCTCCGGCGTTTGGTTGTCAGGTATCTTTTACACGGTTATCGCTGGGTGGCTACAGATCTCCTCGGAGGCTCCTCCAACAACACAAGACTTGAAAAAACAGGGCTTTTCCTCCACGGAATTTTAAGATGTTTGTGCCTAAAATGTCTTTTCTTGAGGTTCTTCCACACCTCAGCACTTGAGGGCCTGGTAGTCCAAAAGTAAACATCTCCACATACTCTTCCAATACATTTTTTTAAAAGGCTTTATAAATAGAAATGCAATTATTGCACGCTATTAACGCAAAAACTGAAAAGTCCATGAGCAGAGATGATAACCTGGTCACTCCCAAGTCACAATGGAAAAAAAACCCCAAACAACCAGAGAGTTCCAAATTCTAGGGACATTTAAACCCTCAATTCTAGGACCTCAAGAACAAAAGCAGCAGGTTGTGTTCAGGAAGAGCTCAGCACAAAGGTGGGAACACTTCTCACTCAGTTTGCAGAGCTGTATTATAAGAAACTTTAAAAAACACTACTATGGGAAGTGCTACCTCCCTCAACCTGCTGGTAACACTCTTCTCATGCACCCCAGGATGCCATCTGCCCTCTGGGCCACACAGGCCCGCTGCTGGCTCATGGTTAACTTACTGTCCATCAGGCCTCCAAGTGGAGGTGCTGGAGCTGTTTTCCAGGAGCTCACCCTCTAACCTGTACTGATACATGGGGTTATTCCTCCCCACGTGCAGGACTCTACACTCGCCCTTGTTGAACTTCCGTAGGTTCCTCGCCACCCAACTCTCCAGCTTTCCCCACTGCAGAAGTACAGAAGCTCTGACTTCAGGGTCAAATTGAACCAGTAGCAGAAGGAATTTCTCATCTACAAGCATCTTTACTCTTTGTAAAACAAAACGAAGTCTTACCAAAGGCAACGCTAGGACTCAGTTTCCCTCAGTGAGACCTTAGAATTATGCATCCTAACATGAGTTCAAGTTTCAAGGCAAGGCAGCTCTTCCTGCTTGTTGCATCTGGTTTTTAACAGGCGGTGAAAGATGTGCTGCTTCACCACTTTTAAAGGGAACCTCTTTTTTTAAAATAAAAAAAACCAAACAACAACAACAAACCCACAAACCAGCGTTTCTTGACTTACTCACTTAGCTCCAACTGGAAAATTTCACTGGCAACAGCTGCCCTGTCTCCACCTCTCACATACCATCAGCATCCAATCTAGAACATCATTTTTCTAACACTAATGGATTCTCTAACAGAAAACCTGCTTTCCACTCAGTGTAGAGCCATTCAGTGCTAATGGTCCAGGACAGCTCTTATACAAGAAACTCAGATAAATTTGTTGAACCAACCAGCAATACTACAAAGCAGAGAGCTTTAAATCACAATTCAAAATGGAAGTAGGACTACAACAGAATATTCACTTTCTGTATATCTGAAACACAGAACAGATGCCCAGAAGTATCACAAGAATAATCTCAAAGCTACCTTTCCAAAGTCACAAAACTTTTTTTTTTTAAAAACCTATGAACAGAAGTATTTGGTAAATATGTAAATATTGCTGTGTATCAGTTCCCTGCAGATATTTTATCACATATATTTGCTAACCACAGCGAAGAAGTGACAAAAGGCACATATTTGCTCACTGCTTTGATATCTAGGAGGAAAAGCACTGTAAAAATCTAAAGAATTACAATCTCCCAGATTATACGTACTGCACAAAACAGTGTCACTATATCTTAGTACATCAACTTACGGCACTTTGTTTCCAAGGATGACAATAAAATGAATCTATAATTATGTTCATGCGTTATGCTTAATGATTCCTGTGCCAATTGGATTTAAATACTGTACCATATATCTGAATTACAGACTTGTAGTCAATTATTGCCTTTTCAGTATCCGCAAAGCAACCTCAGTGCTGTGAGTGCTGAGAAACCCTTCTCCCTCACCATGCGCTGTTCTCGCAGAGCATTAATTGTCCATTCGCCCGCCAGCACACTCCTGGTTTTGACACCTCCTGCACTAAATCCAACTT